>VYZR01028592.1:34665-45800 GCA_013400675.1 Oxylabes madagascariensis
AAATTCCATTGTTTTGCATTCCAGGTATCTGCTCATCTGAAACTTCAAGAGAAAGATGAAGGGAGGAGAGAAATGGTATGTACACTGCCCATCAAACCAGAATTTGGGGGATGCCAAGGAGTGAGCTCTGTAAAGCAGACATTTTTTACGTAATACTGAACTGCACTGGACTTCTAATGACAGAATAAATCATAACCTCTAGGTTGAGATGTGTCATTAGGAGGGAATGTTCACTGCCGTCTCCATGAAAGTTACTTTCAGTAGGAGACTGGAGAATTGTAAAAGGTTTACTGAAACAAATTCACAGGTGTTTTCCAGGATTCCTGTTAATGCACCTTAGCACCTTGGATTCTCTTAAGTGCATGTCTGAGGGCTCAGGCNTACGCTTGTGCTAGCAGGATTGCAGACTCTTGTTTAAAGCAGGGACAAATGAAAATCCTCCAGCGAACCACAGTTTATATGTCTAGTTGTCCTTGCTTGTGCTGCCTGAGTCCTGTTTACCCTTCCCAAAGATAAAGGAATGAGATAGTTGGGCTTTTTTCTCTGAGAAACAAGGCTTAGTGGGTTTTGTTATTTTTTTACTCCCTCCTGCTGGGAGAGGGAAGTCCTGGAAATCACAATCAGGACAACCAAAGAGTCAGGCTCTGGTCGGTCTCACTAATTTTCACCAGGTCAAGCACTCTTTCTGGAAAAGTCTCTTCATCCAAGCAGTTGATACTTTGAAAAATGGTGGGCTCTGTTTCCTAAACTTCAGTAGAGTATTGAATGTCTGGGCTGCTTTCTACCTTTGAAGTGGTGGAGTTTGTTAATTGCATGAGCAATGTAGCTCATGGATTCACTCATTTTTGTGTCCATGCTTTTACTGAGGCCAAAGAGCCACTTCCCTTATAAAGGGCTACCAGACCAGGTCTACAGTCACTGAAACAGAAAAAATCATAGTGCCTGGGGTTGTTCTCCTTCTGCTTCAAAATCCCTGGGATGAGCTGTGCCCCTCCTGAGGAAATCCCAAATGTTTGAGAGTACCTGTGACAACTGAATTGACTCTGAGTGGAATGAAAACACTTGAAATCAATGGCTGCACTTGAAAGAGGAGACTGTGGAGAACAGATGAGATAAAGCAGGTCACTGCTCTACAGAAACCACTGGTTTCTGTTATAAAGTCCCTTGCAGAGACAACCCCAGAGTTCTTTAGAAAGAAGCTTCTTGTTTTCACTGTGTTAGAACCCCTCACATGCTGCAAAGCTCTTCTGATGTCAGTGCCATATCCATAAATACACAACTGTAGAAGAACTGGTTTCCACTCCTTTTTCACCTCTTCACTGAGTGAGGTCATGTAGGACAAACGAGCAGAATTTGGGTCAAAGCAGTGAGTGGTAGCGTGTTAACGCTGAGTCTAATAAATGCCACATTAGATGGAAAAAGGCTTTAAGTGTGTGGGTGATGAAACAAAGTCGTGAGCTGGCTCGCAAACTCCATGAAAATCAGTGAAGGGGCTGGAGGTTTTTTATGTTCTAACAATGTGGAATGTTCTGTTCCCTCCAGGTGAAGGAAATCCTGACAGCCCTGGGTTTGCTGACGTGTGCCAACACGAGGACTGGGAGCCTTTCTGGGGGCCAGAGGAAGCGTCTTGCCATTGCTTTGGAGCTGGTGAACAACCCTCCTGTCATGTTCTTCGATGAACCAACCAGGTGCTTCAAGGCCAAAAATTAAAGATAGATAAATACAGTTTTTCATAGTAGAACACTGTGGGTTTTTTATCTTCTTTTCTTCTGTTGGAGCTGGGATTAATGCTTGGGAGCTGCAGATTTTATGTTTGGACTCAGATTATTAATTCTTATCTACAGTACTGTCTCACAAGTTGTGAGTTCTATCTAATAAAGTGAAAAATGGCTCTGTCTCTAACTCTTCCCAAGGTCTTTTAAGCACAAATTGCCCAATTGTGAGATGGCACCTAAATTATTTTTACTTTTAACCCAATAACCAACCATCCATGGCCCGCAATGCGGACTTTTCTACCCAATTACAAGATACCACCCAGACCCATGAAGAAGAAGGTGATAAAGAAGGACTTAGCCTATGCCCTAAAACCTCCATCTTGCTTTATATATATTACTATATACTAAAACCTTAAACTCTAAGTTTTCCACCATGTGATATTACACAATTCTATTCAAACTACACACCCATAATCCCAGTGCTATCACTCAATTTTGGAAGGCTCTTCCAAGTCCTCAGGTCAAATGCAGTGTTTGCTTGGGGGTCAGTGCCTGTTAGCACAGAAAGCCTAAAATTCTCAGTGCCCAGGGTTCCAAAAGAACAGAGCTACAGAAAAGTTATTCACCTCTAAATCTTTGGAAAAGGCTCATTTTGTGTTGCCTGCAAGCACTGAGTAAGGCCAAGAAATAATTTGATTTGAGTTCTTGGTGCCTTGGGTCACTGCTGCAACTGCTGGACTGTGGGGCAAATAATATTTGAAGCAGGAGGAAGGAAAAGAGAGAGGTAAATATTGTGTCATGGATTTTCTTTTTCAAGCAAAGACAGCTTGAATATAAACATTTTAAAATGTGACTTTTGGTAATGAATGTGATCAGTCTGGGAGGAGGCTGGGAAAGCTATGAATATGTATCTATTCATTAAAGTTGGGTGCGTTTAAATCTGCAGCCCTCAAATGTAGAAGTCCCTTAAGGCAGCTTTGAGAATATTTTTTTTCATTCTCAGGCATGCTTCCAACTTAATTAAAAGCCTGATGGAGAAATACAAGCATAAGGTTGGCATATGATAAAATGAAACTGCTACAGAGAAAAACTGTAAGAGGATAATAATGGGAGACCAAGTAGCAAGCGCATGTGCTGGTTTTGAGTGGTGCCTGTGGATAACAAACTTGTTTGTTTTTTTTCCAGTGGCTTGGATAGTGCATCATGCTTTCAGGTGGTCTCTCTGATGAAGGCTTTGGCCCAGGGTGGCAGGTCCATCATCTGCACGATTCACCAGCCCAGTGCAAAACTGTTCGAGCTCTTTGACCAGGTATTGCTCTCAAACTTTCTCTTCATATGTCGTTTAGGGTGATTATGCTTTCAAGGCTACACTCTTTAATCAAAAAACATGATCGAACCATCTAGTTGATGGCTACAAATCATATAAAGAAATGAAATTAATAACAGCAAAATAATATATTTTTAATTATATTTTTTTCCTTCTTCTCTGCCTGTTTCTTTTATTTATATGTAATGTTTGTGAAGAATCTTGCTGTTAGGTTTGTGACATCATGATTATTGCACTGGCGATTATCATGCCTTCACCCAGCACTGCTCCACTGCACAGGGCTGTCACTGAAGTAAATTAGAGCAATGTAAAAGCAGGAGAGCTGCAGTGTCAATGTCTGCAATGTTGCAAGCATGTATTCTCATCCTAGATACACAGGTGTAGATTGAGAAGAGTTAATTCCCAGGAAATCATAATTGAATTTAGTATTGAAAATTAATTGAAATTAAGTCCGTTGGAGAGCGTTTCTCCAAGCTAACAATGGCATGTGGACCATGTGTGTTTAGATTAGATAAAAATGTATTTTAGTCTTGTTAGAGGATTTAGATAGTCCTATGAGAGCTGAGAGAGAACCTCCACCACCACAGGTGAACAAACTCTTGCAGATTGCCAGTCTGGCAGGGAGGTTTATTTAAAGTCAATATTGTGGCTAAAAGTGAGAATGAGGGAGCTGTTTGCTGTTGCTGTGCTGTCCCAGCTCTCCTTCCATTCCTGCATTCACCAGCCTCGTCTCCCAGCCCAAAATAGCCATAATGTGTGGAAATTAGATGGCTTGGCTCTCCAGCTCCTTGCCTATTTTCAGCATGTGCCAAAGGCTGGAATTAGTGTGTTTCTGTGTTAATCTATTTGAAGTCCTGCAGGCAATGTGTGCAGAATTCAAACTCCAGGCATTAAATTTTCCATTAGTTGTAATCCCATGCAAAGTTAATTTCAAGTGGTGACAGATCTTCCCAAGGTGTTCCTCCCACAGGGACAAGGAGATGTTGTTAGGCAACAGGTTCAAATAGTTCGATACTATTTCACATTTTTCTTATTTCTTTTTCTTCTATTTTTTCTTCTTTTCTTCTTGTTTTCCAGCTCTATGTTCTAAGTCAAGGTCAGTGCATTTACCGTGGGAAGGTGACAAACCTCGTCCCTTACTTGAGAGATTTGGGGTTGAATTGTCCAACCTACCACAACCCAGCAGATTTTGGTAATGACAGCTTGAATAGTTGTTTTCATTTATTTTGTATTTTATCATCACCTTCAGGGTAAAGGGGTCACACCATGGTGTGATTTATACTTCTGTACATATATTCTTACGCACTTTTCCATATATGAACCAAAATTCAAAACAAAATTAATCAGATTTTTTATTCCTAAGTAATTTGAATGCCATCTAGTGGTACAATTTAGTGAATATTTCTCTCTGTTAAAAGTCCAGGTTCAGGAAATGAAAGATAAAGCATATTCTTTAGTGTTTCATAGTGACTAATATTAGTGGCTTTTTAAAGTGGCTCCAGTATTCTGCTTGTTTTCTTTTTATTTTGAGCAATATTACTGCAGTATTGTACAGGTTAGAGCACTGGGGTTTTTTTCAGTGTTGTTTCCTAATTCAGAAAAAAAAGGAAAGTGCCACAAAAATAGACTTCAGTCATTTTTTGTTACCTGTATTCGCTGCCTTTCCTCTGAACTGGTTAATTTAACTTTCAGGATGAAGAAATCACTCTCAAGATTTATGGTACGGTGCATTTAAATGTTGTTTGTATAGATAAGAATCTGCACAGGGCATTTTAAAGCCTGTACTATTAAAAAATATCTGGTTTTGTCAGCGCTGCAGCATCAAGGGGGTTTAATACCAAGGCTTGCACCTGGCCAGCAGTGCAAAGCAGTAAATGAAACCTTTGCAAAGCAGTGACTGAAACCTTCTGTTTTTGTAGTGATGGAGGTGGCCTCTGGTGAGTACGGGGACCAGAACAGCCGCCTGGTCCGGGCTGTGAGGGAGAGGATTTGTGACACGGACTACAAGAGAGACGTGGCTGGGGAGAACGAGCTGAACCCCTTCCTGTGGCACCGGCCCTCCGAGGAGGTATTTTGTGCATCTCAGCTCGCAGGGCTGCAGGGGGAGGGAGGGGATGTAAATCCCCGGTCAGCGGAGGAGGCTCTGGGCACGATCAGCTGATGAGAGTGGGCTTTTGTGAATGAAAACCAAGCCAGATACTGCAAAGGAAGGAGTTTATTCTGTGCTGTGTTTCTGCAGGACTCCTCCTCCACAGAAGGCTGCCACAGCTTCTCTGCCAGCTGCCTAACCCAGTTCTGCATCCTCTTCAAAAGAACTTTCCTCACCATCATGAGGGACTCGGTAGGAATGGCTTTGTGATAACTTTTGTAGCCAAAAGGTCTGTTCAGCTGGGTGTGAGGCAGTGTAATACACCTCAAAGTTCCTGTCCAACAGCCTACCCATGAATTATCACAGAATTTCAAAGGGAAGAGGCTGATATTTCAGTCTTGCTTTCAATTCTACCACCTTCATTGTGAACGACAACTTTCTACTCTGCACTCAGAAGCACCTGACCTAAAAACCCGAAGTTTAAGTCCCCTCTGTGCTGGCAGGTCCCTTATATAGTTATTATTCCTACTGAAAAGTAAGTGGGAAGTTGTAGTGCTGTGTCACAAAGTCAGATTTTCCAGAAAATTCAGGATGGTGGAGATAATAATTTCAGTGTGACGTAAAGTTACTGCTTAAAGTCTTCATTTTTGGAAATAAATAATCAGTAGATTAAAAGTTTGCTTCTTTGCCACACCTTGTTCTCCCTTCCTGCTTTTTATAAGTGCATTTGTCAACAAGGATTAATTAAGTTAATGAATTAACATCAGGAGAAACTGTAACTGATTTGCTGATGCATAGATTGAAGGACAGTGTTGTTTTTAATTTTTTTTTCCCAGCTCGACTCTAAAGGCTTGCATTTGTTCCCAGTGTTATTATTTCTTTGCTCTTCCAAGCCTCTTGTGGGAATACTGTGTTGCAAAGAAGACACAGAAAGCTAATTTATTCCTGATGAAGTTACTTCAGTCTATACAAGCCTGAAATGCCTTTTCTGCTTCTGTTCTGCTCTGGGGAAATTTATCTTTTAGTCAGAAAGTCTCATTCCCCTGATGAATAAGAGCCAGTGGCTCCATGATATTGTCAGAGAATGAGACTTCAGGTTGCAGCATTTGCAGTTCCTGCAATTACCTGGAAGAAATTTCTGTGGGAAGCTCATAATTTTTCTTACGCAGTAGGAAATTAACATTTCTCATGGCAGGGCATTGGAACTAGATGATCTTTGAGGCCTCTTCCAACGCAAACCATTCAATGATTTCTAGATGAGATTTTCTGGACATAAATGCTCCTCTCCTGCAATCTATCTGATTTCAGCCCCACTGTCACTGTTTTTGAGCCCAGACTTTCTGACAGATGCCACTCTTTGCTTTTCACAGGTCCTGACACACTTGCGGATCACCTCACACATCGGCATTGGGCTGCTCATTGGGTTGCTCTACTTGGGCATTGGCAATGAAGCCAAGAAGGTCCTCAGCAACTCGGGATTCCTCTTTTTTTCCATGCTGTTCCTGATGTTTGCTGCGCTCATGCCGACCGTCCTCACCTGTGAGCCCCGGGCACCGCGCCACAGCACAGGGGAGGGGATTGCAGGGAGGTGGGAGGCTGCTGGAATGTCTCTGTTCTTGTATAAGACAGCATTTGGCTTGTGATTCTACTCCTAAGACACGTGGGGGGATAAATCTTGCCCCCACAGAAGCACCGCTGTGCAAGCAGAAACGGGCTTGGCCAGTGGCGTTTCTCCCTCCCCAGCTTTCCCAGTCTTTTTCAGCACAGCAGCATGAGTTCAGTGTTACAGTCCTGGACTGAATTTCTCCCTATCCCAGTGCATCTCGGCCATGCTCGTGGTTGCACTTAGGGAGGATGGAATCGTTTCTCTGGGGCTTCCAAGTTGTGACTCCTGAATAAAATCAGCTTATTCATGTGGTGTCAGAAGCAAACTCCTGCAGAATGGACAGTTTCATACTTGCTTTTGGAGTGCTGTTACTTTGGATTCCCTGTTGAACCAAAAGGAATAACCAAGTTCTTTAAGTTTTGACACCACTTTTAATTGAAAAATCCTCTTTAAGGGAGATTCAGCTCATCTGAGTAGACTGGTCCATGGTCTCAACAGTGAGCAGCTCTAGGGGCTGACCTCCAAGATTTCATTATAAATCACTGAAACTTCTGCTGCTCTGTCAAAGACCTGAGAGTTCCAGTCCCACCCTGGGACTGCAGCAGTGCAGGATTAGGTTTGGATGAACTGTGTTGGGTTTTTTTGTGCAGCAGTATTGCACCCTGCCAATCTAACTGAATAATCTGTGGTCTCTGCAGTTCCCCTTGAGATGGGAGTATTTCTCAGAGAGCATCTGAACTATTGGTACAGTCTGAAAGCATATTACCTCGCCAAAACCATGGCTGATGTTCCTTTTCAGGTACATGCTCTACTCTTCAATAAAATACAACCACTTAAGTTCATGAGTGACAAGCCCACTTGCCAAGAAGATTAGTACTGGTATTTTATCCATTGGAATAGTGGGGGAAATGTCCATCTGTGTCTGGTGAGGCTTCAGGGATGAATCAAAAGCACCCTTGTTGGCTTCTTACCTTCTTTTCTTTGAGTTAAAGCCAGGATTAACACATGGGAGTCGCAGTTTTCATGTTCAGACTCAGTGTTTATTAATTCTTATCTATGTTACAGCCTCATGAGCCCTGAGCTCTAACTAGCAAGGTAGAAAATGGTTGCTCCTAACTCTTTCCAAGGTCTTCTTAAGCATAAACTATCCAATAACAAGATGACACCTATATTATTTATACTTTTAACCCAATAACTGACCACCCAAGGCCCGCAATGCGGACCTTTTTCACCCAATTAGAAAAAACCACCCTGCACCATGAAGAAGAAGGTGAAGAAGAAGGACTTAGACAACGCCTTAAGTCCTCCATATTGTCCCATATATATTACTATATACTAACACCCCAAATTCTAAGTTTTTCACCCTGTGAGATCACACAATGCCATTCAAACCACACACCCACAACCCCAGTGCTATCACTCAATTTCAGAAGCCTGTTCCACAGCCTCAGGTCAAATGTAGTGCTTGCTTGAAGGTCAGTGCCTTTTAGAACAGAAAGCCTGAATTTTTCAGCCTCCAGGGTTCCAACACACCCTGAGAGTGCAGGACTTCACAAAAGCTGAGACCTGACCCAATGCTCTTTTAATAAACACATGTCCAGCTTTGCTTATTTGCAGGAAGGGAATTGTGAAGGGATGGGAGAGGAATCTGTTTTCAAATGCCCAAGCAGAAAGACAGGTATCACACGCCTGTCATGTAACGCAAAGGCTGAGAGCTGTGGATTAATTAGAAACCCCCCAAGCTTCTGTCTTAGTCAGAGCAGCAGTGGATGCCTGGCTGTCAGGGGCTAACTCCCAGTGCATGTCCTTGCAGATCATGTTCCCTGTGGCTTACTGCAGCATCGTGTACTGGATGACTTCCCAGCCCTCCGACGCCCTCCGCTTTGTCCTCTTCGCAGCCCTGGGCACCATGACATCCCTGGTGGCTCAGTCTCTGGGCCTGCTCATAGGTGCAGCCTCCACATCCCTCCAGGTACTGATGGCGTTTCGTGGTCTCACAGGAGCTCTGCTGTGTCCTAACTCTGCTCCCTGTCGCTGCTGCTGTGTCCCCAAGATGTTTGCTGGGAGGTGACCAATGCCTTAAGTTTTAGCTTTCATGTTTTTCAGATTCTGTGCTGCCTAGGAGTGTAGTTCTGAGCCTCATATTAAATGTTAGTGAGCTCTGTTCACAGAGTAGGGAGACAAATCAAATCCTTTTCCTGCTGGAGACCAAGGACAACGGGTGCAAGTTTCAAGTCCAAAAGCATAAAGAATGGTGGACTAAAGAAGGAAAACAAGAAGGATGGGACTTCACAACCTGGAGATGTAATTGGACAATTAAACCCCAATATGCAAATAGACCAAAAATTATAAGAGTGTGAGACCTCATTGTTGGAANCAATATCAACACTTTGTCAGGCTAAGAAAACAGGAAGCCTTATCCTATTTTGCCTTTCAAAGTCGTGTTTGTAGCATCTGTAGCATAAGGTAAAGGCCTTTCAGTAAATACCTATTTAATTCTCTAGCTCTGTTCAGTGTCTGTTTCAGGTCAGCCTTCCCAAGGCATCCCATGGCAGGCAGAAAGTTTCTTGCTGTAGTAGACCAAGAGCTCTTGATGTAGAGCTCTTGATGCTCCCCACTCACGTCAGAGCACAGACCTGCCCTGGATGGGAGGCTCTGAAGTTCCTGCCCCACCTGAAGGGGCTGTGCCTGCCCCTGCCTGGGTGGATTGTCACTTGGTGTTCATCCCAGACTGAGCAGGTCCTGGGAACCACAGGACTGATGTGTTTCTGCGTCCCCACAAACTGGACATTTTCCACAGCAGCTCAGGAGAAAGTTCTTCCATGCACATCCAAAAAAAGCTGTAGAAGGAAAGGTTGGAAAAGGCTTGCCCAAACCCCAAATTTCTGAAAAGGGAGGGAGAGCGGCAGCTGTTGGCATGACTGGAAGCTGGCCATGTAACTCCTGGCAGGAGATGTGCTGAGGTGCCCATTCCACAGCAGAACAGATGATTCTGACCTCAATATGCATTGATGCTTGACCAATATGCATTGATGCTGTCAAGATTTCTGCAGTAGAACACTTGATTTCCTCTCTGTGGAGACCAGCATAGCCTTACTGCATGATCCCTGTGCTTCTGTTCTTCCCCTCACAAAAAATCTCACAAGAAAAGAAAACAATCATCAATTTTCTAGTATTTTGAACTGTGATAATTTGGGGGAGTAGAACTATTCCTAAGAGTAATAGAAGAGCAAGTTAATTTTTACTTTTTTTCTCTGCCTTCTCTTCACAGGTGGCAACTTTTGTGGGCCCAGTTACTGCCATCCCAGTCCTTCTGTTCTCTGGGTTTTTTGTCAGCTTTGATACCATCCCAACGTATCTCCAGTGGATGTCCTACATTTCCTATGTCAGGTACTGCTGGGGAGGCCTTCACCCTCCCATCTGGAAATGCTGTTTGTTTGCCTTTGCTTGCTTGGTTGCTTGGTTATTTTGGGTGCCAAAGAGACTGTTCACAGCATGTTCTTTTAGAGTATAAACATACTCACACGTGTGATGTAAACCACATTATCTCACTGCATTTTAAGTTGTAATGTTGTGAAATAAATAGGAACAGATTACTGGCCACAAGTCCATTTCAGTCCCTTTGAATTCAGTGGAATTGCACTGAATTTTCCTGGATTTTGCAATAATGGATTTATGAAATAATAGGGACATCACCAGCTGAGAAATTGATGCCAGCACCTCATTTTGGGAGAAGATGTTGTATAATTCACTGCTGTATCCTAGATAGGTTTGTTGGCTAAAGGCCTGTTTTTAAGTTTTGCAGTAGCTCTGCCACAAGAGGCACAGGATTTGTGTCACCTCTAATTTAAACTGCTGCTTTAAGATCCATAGGCACCTTATATGCTGTCTGTGTCTGACACAGCTGTCTTAGGATGGGACGATTCCCACCAGGAAACCTCTGGAGGGATAGTTTAGACTAGACACAGAAATGTTTATTGAAATTAGGAGAGGGGAATTTTCCCATTCTCCATTTCCCCACCCTGCCCAAACTGCACAATTACTGAGAAATCCCAGGCAAAAAAATCCTCTTTGTTGCCAAGTGAGGTCCTACACAGATTCCTGTCAAGGATAATGAGATGGCACCCTCTGAATTAATACTTAGAACTCAAGGTGAGGCCTTAAACCATTGCCTGGCTCGTGTGGGGTCTCCTGAAGCCAGAGGGAGCTTTCATATGCGTGAGATACATGATGGTTTATCTCCTTGCAAAAGCAGATCCTGGGAGCATTATCAGTGAAACTATTAGTGCACAGAGGGAAGGAGAAGGGATGCTCTAGATTGATGCTGGTTTTAACATATTTCTGACTTCAAGCCATAATTGTATTCCTGTTGCTTGTTAAAAAAAAAAAAATTAAAAA
>VYZR01028594.1:25766-39558 GCA_013400675.1 Oxylabes madagascariensis
CCTTTAAATTACTGTGTGTGGACACTGTTTTGCAAACTCCTTTAACAGGAGTTACTGTCATTCAACAGTGTCGCTAAGCAATTCCTAAAGGAAGGGAAAAAAGGTCATAGTGAATATCCATGAAATAAAAGCAAAAGTCTGCAGCATCAAAAAAAGAAATCCTTTAAAATTCTGCCTAAAACACTAAATGAGAAGTGACATACACAGTATTTACTAAAGTGCTAGTGTCCAGCACAAGACATAATCTTGGAAGATTTGTTTTTTGCATGTCTTTTACCTCATGCTCTAAGGCAAATCATTCCCTACCGATCTACACTACAACTCACTATAAAAACATTCCTGTTGCTTTATTGTTTTTTATGTGATGCTGTATTTTTATGTGATGTGGGTTTGTGTGGCAAGATTTTGNATTGAGAAGTGGGCTTTCCCTTGAAATTCAGCAAGTCCAACAGCAAGGTGCTGCACCTGAGTTGGGGCAATCCCAGACATGAGTACAGACTGGGAAAACAAGTCACTGAGAGAAACCCTCTGGAGAATACCCGTGTGCTCTCATGGACAAAAAGCTGGATATCAGCCAACAGTGCTCACTGGCAGCCCAGAAGACCAATTGTATCCTGGGCTGCATAAAAAGCTGAGTGGCCAGCAAGGCAAAGGAGGTCTTGCTGCTCCTCTAATTTGCCCTCGTGAGACCCCAGCTGGAGTGCTGCATCCTCCTCTGAGGTCCTCAACACAAGAAAGACATGGATTTGTTGGAGTGGGTCCAGAGGAGGACCACAAAGATGATCAGAGGGTGAGAGCACCTCTCCTACAAAGACAGGCTGAGAGAACTGCAATTGCTCAGCATGGAGAAGACAAGGCTTCACAAAGAGCTTGCTGCAGTCTTGCACTACCTTAAGGGTCTCATAAAAAGGAAGGAGAGTGATTTTTATATGGACAGACGGTGATGGGACAAGGGGCAATGGTTTTANCAGGCTAAGGGACAAAGACAAGAAGGTGACCCAAGGCAGTCAGCATAGCTTATCTAAGGGCAAATCATGCCTGACCTATCTGGTGGCCTTCTATGATGGAANATTAGATGTATTACAAAGAAATACTTTGCTGGGAGGGTGGAGAGGCACTGGCACCGGTTGCCCAGAGGCTGTGAATGCCCCACCCCTGGAAGTGTTCAAGGCCAGGTGGGATGGGGCCCTCAGCAACCTGATCTAGTGAATGGAATTCCTGTCCACAGAAAGGGTGTTGGAACTAGATGCTCACACCTAACCTTTGTATGATTCTCTAAGATCAACTCACCAAAGAAGCCAGATGCATTTACTGTCCACACAAAGATCAATTTTTTTAGGAAAGCAATCTTTTCATATATATCATTGGTTTGTCAGAATCTACCACCCCCCGGAATACAACAGCAGAGGTTTCTATTTCACACATTGAAACTTTTGTAAGTCTTTCATCTGCTGAGATCTCATCTATTTCTGTGTGTGCAAGAACCATCCTAAATGCACAGTCTAGATGAAACAAAGGTTTGGTTCAGGATCCAGATGCTTTTTCAGGAAGACTTGAAGTTTACATTCTTTTTCCCCAGTTGCTGGTAAAAGAACACTGCAAGCCTCATCTTACAAATGCTTACACTATCACAACTGCAACCAACTTATCAGACACCGCAGTGCTTACACAGAGAATGTAAATTAATTTAAATGTACTCAGAATCATTGCCTTCATTCAGACTCATACTTAAATAAATGAAAAAGAATGCTTCTAAGCTTTCTAATCTGTTGCTCATTTAGAGTCATCAGATATATTGTTAAGAAGATACAAGTACTCATAAAACTCTGACACAGAAATATTTTTTGGTTTACTTTCCCCATTGCTTCATTATTCTTCCAGACAGGGTTCTGTGCAAAACAGCATTTTATCTTCCAGCTTTGATACCATCAGCTCTACTATATCAACTGTGTAACCACAGTGAGGTTGCATTTTCACATTCTGAAGTAGCACTACATGAACGGTTTTGCAGGCCTCTCACTCTTCCTAAGAGCGGCAGATTCTTGGTCCTGTCCTGCATCCTGCATATGTCATCACTGACAGAAAATCTGGGGAAGGAAACTAATTCAGGCAAGAACCCCTTGGGCAGCAGGGGAGGGGAAAAGTTATTTTTCGACCATATCAGTTCCCTCCTCCTGTTCAACCACACTAACACAGTGCAGCTGTGACAGCACAGCAGAGCTAAGGTCCATCCAGGAACTGAAACTATTGTAAGTACTATGGATACCAAGGAAATTTCCATGGAATTGTAGCCTAATCTACATTTATACGTATAGATCTAAAGATGCTTAAAAGATGCTTTAACTTTCCCTAAATTAGATACAGAGGCAAAAAAAAAGCAGTCAAAAGCACCTCCAGTAACAGGCAGTAATCACAACCTGATACTAGCTGAGATAGTACATGAAGCAGAGAGTTCAATAGTGAAGTTCTATGATACCAGTGTAATGGATGTCAAGCACAGTCATTCCTTTGCACGTGAAGGGAATTCAATTTCTCAGCTGGCTAACAAAAACACCCACATCCTTCCAAGAACTTGATGTCCACAGAAAACCAATGATATATACAGAACATTCATTCCTGGACAAAAGTGTTCATGCTCCTGAAAAGCAAAAGCATTTATTAAAGCTCTGTACTTCAAAGATGGAAATCATCTGCATATTCTGGTAAATGATTTTGTTTTTTTCAGGGCTTGCATGCACATTGGTCTGCTTACATTGCAGGATATTGCACTGATGACAGGACTGAAGAACACAGAACTGTGTAAGTTTGATCATTTGCTGAATTGTTTAACATTTTTTAAGTATTAACAAGGAGTAACAGAGGAGGATAAAAGGACAGAGCTTTGAAGTATGTTAAACATTTTCTTTGTGATGTCTTTGAAAGTTTTTCTGGTAACGAAGCACTGATAACCACACAATGGACTACTAATGCTTCTTCACCTTTTCTACAGATTCTCTCAACAGAGGTGTAGAGGTATCCACCCCACCCAAGGATGCTGCCTTTATGACAGCATCAGAAAACAATGCAGAAGTACTTCAAGAGGCCTTCCTTGTCTACACCAGCAGCAAAAGGAGTGCTACAGAAAATTGTGGGCATTTTCTGCTCAATGAGACAGAAACCTAGTGACAAAAGACATGAAAAAAAAAAAAAAATTAAGAACTCGATCCTTTTTTTTGTGATCCCAGATTTCACGGCTAAATTCTGTCTTCCGACCTCACAGTTCCTCAATTCTATCAACAGAATCTGTGGGAATGCTGTGTCACCCATTGTCAAGGAAGATGTGATTAAGGAACACTTAAGCCAGCTGTACCTAAAGACTGGAAAAACATCATTGCCCTTGAAGAAAAGCAACAAGGATGATCTGGTGAACTACAGGCTAGTCTGCAAAGGACAGAACTTATTCTTTATCATGTGTGTGCTCAAGAGTGGACCACACTGACCTGAGTCAGTGCATAAATCCCTAAGCAACCTGCTCTGACTGGGTCTGGCTTGAACAGGATGTTCCGACCCATCTGAATCCAACCACCTGTCAAGTAAAACCAGTGACTATTCATAGGCACAAAGCATCCCCTAAAGCAACTGCACCCCCATCACAAAAACTTCCAAAAAGGAGTACCTCAGTCACTTTTCCTCTTTTCAGTCTCTGAATAAGTCTGATTCCCACTCAAACTTTCCACACAATAATTTGACTAACATCAAAAGCAGGAACCAACAATAAACAGGGAAAAGGAGAAACAAATAATAAAGAAATTTTTTCATCTCTAGCATTATGAATTCTTTACTTACGTAAGACCTCTATTGCTAGATTGGAGATATACCAAAAATTCAGAAATTAGGAAGAAAGTTTTGTTGTTTTTATAGGAAAGTTAAGTCTAAGAGAGATATCTTCCTACTTTATAGATAAAAATAGAGGACAAAAGGTGAGGTTAGCCTAAGAACAGTTTCTGAACTGCCAATTCACTCTCAAAATGTGAAAAAATATACAAAGCTAACAAGCCATTACAAGGAAGATGACAGCTGAACAAGAATTCCAGAATACAATTTTTGTGGCAAATCACAGATGATCTCGAATTCTGAACACTGGAATAGTTTTAGAAGATGAGCAAAACACAGCAGGAAACCATACAGTATATCATGCATGTGATTTGAACACTTGGTTATGCACCATGGGATCCATCCTCATATAAAATCTAAGCTTGTGCAACTGAGAATACAGCAGCACTAAACAAACAGGGATCTATTTTTAGAAAGTGCTGAAAGGCAGTTACACACAGAGGAAGACTAATAACCTAGCCAAACTACCTGGAAATTAGGCAACTGACACTTCGAGAAGGTTTTCACATTTGCTGCAGTAATTGGAACATCAGGTTGAAATAAAGCACTGTATCTACATACCAAGAGGAAGAAGAAAAAAAGAATTTGCCCTATTTAATACTTTTGGTTTTATCCTGTAAAGTTTCATAGATTATGTGAGATAGATACTATGCCCATTATAAAAACATAAGTCCAGAAAGGTTCCACAATCTCTGCAAGACCTTAACTTGCATATACAGGACAGAAAAATCAGAGACTCATAGAACGGTTTTGGTTGGAAGGGACCTTAAAGATCATTTCTTTCCAGGCCTGCCACCATGAGCAGGTGGGGAGGGAAGCATTCCACTACAGCAGGTTGCTCAGAGCTCCATCCAGCCTGGCCTTGAACACTACCATAAGAAATTTTTCTTCCATAAGAAGAAATTCTAAATGCAATTAAAGCAGAAAAAAAGAGCAAGACACCTCTTTGATGCTGTCAATTGTTCAAAATTCACATGAAATGGACAGCAAAGAAAGCATACAAAGAAAATGCCCAACAACTTCAATTAAAAAACCTCAAAATTTTGGTCACATGAAAAAAGCACATTTCAGAAAAAAACTGAGTAGGGAAAGGATGATGAAAAGAATTAGTTAAACTATGTGGCAAGAAAAATATTTGCACTTGCCGTTCTGTAAAGGCTAAATACCTGGAGTTTTCTCCAATTCTTAGACACACTGGCAAGCTTTCATACCCATAGAAGGCAGCAGTCAGCTGAGCTGGATTTCTGATATGGTTGAAAAGGAACAGACTAGCCCCACCAACACTGCTCCCCACTCCGATTAGTTTTCTGTCAATTCAGTTCTTCAGCCAGCCTGCCATGAAGGCAGTGAAGTGCCAGTGCTGACTGCAGCACAGCTGGAGCACTGTCTCGGGGAGGGCAGCAGCTCTGTCCCTCTGAGCAGTCGCCGGCAGTGGGCCTGGCTGTGCTGTCAGCCCCAGGCACAATTCCTTGCAGGGCCATACAGGGTGCCCCACACACAGGGCGTCTTGCTATGACTCTGCAAATCCACATCCAGTTGAGATCTATGTACATTATGTCTCATTAAAAAATATCAGAGAAATGCAACACAAATATAGGCCAACAGCCTTCTGCTCAGACTAGATACACCACACACTTTAACTCCCTTTGCAATTAGCCATCATCAATGCAGCAAGGTGTGAAATAATGCAACTACAGTACTGCATTAAGAACACTGAAATCTTTGTAACGTACCAAACCTGTCCAGACCTAACAGCAAAGAGTTTTAGGAACATTGACAACTGCTAACTATGTCACAGTATACTAACATCCACTAAGCAGGCTTTATTTTTTTAAAGCTAAAAAATCACTTTAACATGACATGAAAAACAAATGTTTTCTCAGTAATTATTCACGAAAGCAACAAAAATGAAGAAGTGCTATTGATCAACACATGTTAAAATAACACATGCCAGCTTACTAATTGAACCTAGTTATAAAACTACTCTTCAAGAAACAGCACTCAAAAGACAGCTAAAGCAAAACATTGAACTTGTTAAGTGACCATCCTGCAACCAAAGTTTCAGCCACTTCCATCCAAGCATGAAACTCCTGCTCACCTTGATCTGTAAGTTCTTTCTATCACAGGGCACAGTCTTTCTTCCACCTAATGAGCAGTGCCTTTTCCATCTAACATAGGCTTTGCTACATGATAAAGAACATTTAACTTTATCAATGACAGATTTTTTTTTCGTGGTATTTATCAAGTAAAGATTCAGCTACAACGTATTTGCCTTATGGCAGAACTATTAACTCTCCATTGAAGCTCTACTGTCGCAGGGCCAGGTATATGCAATCACAATGACCTGGGCCAGAGTAGTCCTGAAGTTCATTTTTGAAAGTTTACTCCCAATTGTGAAGCATCCTTAAATTGTCTCTTAAGCAGTAAGCCTTGGTAGAAATAAAATTACAACAAACTCTAGCAAATGTTTCTAAAAATGAGCCTCAGAAATTACAAAGGCAATTGTAAATATGAAACCTAACATCTACTGCATAGTTCAAATTCTCATCTAATGAGCTCTTGAATAATCTTTCTGTTAGACTGTCGTATTAAATTCTGTCATCAGCAGGATATTCATATTTTGCTAAATGAGCCATAAAAATTGGATATGTCAAATAAATACAATATTATATCCTATGACATTATTAAAAATACATCAGTAGAATGAATTTTAGTACAAATTAAACAATTGTATGACATTGAATAAAAACATACTCATAAAATAAATATTTTGCAGCTGTTTCTTACAGACATAAATTTCTAAGATTACATATTATTAATCATGTCATACAGTAATATGTTTTACCACACCAGCAGAATATTATTGGTATTTTTCATTCCTAAAACATTGTTGCGGCAAGTCTTACAATAAAAATAAACAAACAAAATCTCAGGGAGATATGAGCAAGGAGATTTTGCTCCAGCTCATATGGTCTGAAAACAAACAAACAAAAAGCCAGGAGGGGCTTAACACAGAGTTTTGAATCATCACTGCTCTCTATCTATAATCACTCAAGATTAAATCAGACCAAGATACCCCGAAGTCTTTCACTCCAAGTTCTTCTTCCATAGGAATTACTGGGACACACATGCAGAAATGTTTCCTTGCCTCATGCAGTGCTTACAGCCTTGTCTGTTAACAAAAACTTTTTAAAGGTCTGCTGACCAACCTGGGAAGAAATAACCACAGCCTGTTAATTTATTCCCTCCAGTCTCCAGCCCTCACCATAACCTTGCTCTTCACAGAAGAAAACTTGCTATTTAAAATAATTGTGTTTCCTTGGGCAGAATAAAGCTGCTCTTACACTAAAATACCTATTACGAAGTTTAAGCTATGTATCACACCTTGGTGTGACTTAACAGACCACCAGGCAGAGATGGAACAGGAAACGTCCTATTCCTCTCACACATAGAGAGAGGCTGTACGCTCTCCCCCACCCAAGCCATTGTCCGGCATCTACCAGCTACCCCTCAGTGAGCAAATTCAACAGAAGTCTGGCAAAGTGCCAACCTGGCAAGACAGAACAGAGCAAGTTCAATCTCTCTGGCAAGAAAGTGGTTAAGTCTCCAGGGTGGTGGAGAGTGTATGCAGCTCTGCTTCCAAAATGGAGTCGCACCCACTACCGTGACATTCAGACACCGATTTTGACTTAATTACAGCTTAAGGTCAGCTTAACCTGAAAATATTAGGCATGCTAGGCTGCTGAACACAGAAACAGGAAGTTAGGAACACATGCTTTTAAAAATTAAATGTGTAAGACAAAGCTGCCAACAAACTTAATTCTATATAATAAGAACAGTAATATTTTACTAGTGCTTTAATTTTCTTCACCGAAAGTAAGTACAGAGCATTAGACAGATTTTAATCCATGCAAAAATATCGCTACCTTAAAAAAAACTTCAAACTGAAACCAAGTAAGTGTCAAAACATGGGCCAAAAGAACAATTGTGCTCCCCTCACCCCCAATGCAAGTGCCTTTTAGAACAGCCAAGTTAAGAGAATTTCATTTGTCCTTTTTCCCCAACCCCAGATTTGTTCCTGCTATCTCTACAGTATCCTCCACCACAACAGCTCCATTTTTATTTGGTTTCTCAGCCTCCTGCAGCATCTTAAGCTGTCCTGCAAACTCTTCCACTCTTTTCTTTGCAACACACACAGATGAAGGCATGCACTGTCCTGTGCCCCAAGTGCTCTCGCTGCCCTGACCGCTCAGCCACTAAAGGAACTAACACCAGTGTGCAGCAAACTGAACCATGCTCAGGCAACACTGAAACCTTTGCTTCAGGGTCACTAATTTTGACTTCTCAAATAGAGTGAGCAAGTTTCATGGAACTTCTATATTTTTACCCCTAAGACTTTTACATCTCTGTAAATAAAAGGGTTTAAATTTTGGAAAAATAAAAGTTATGCTACCATGTTTGTTACTTGGAACAAAACACTAGCCAAGGACATTGAGGTTGGTAAGGCATTTGCAGAGGTTGCCCAAGGGGGTTGTGGATGCACCAACTCTGGAAGTGCTCAAGGCCAGGTTAAATGGAGCCTTGAGCAATCTGGTCTAGTAGAAGGCGTCCCTGACTATGGCAGAGGGGTTGGAAATAGGTGATCATATTACTGGCAAGGAAGGAGGCAAAATTATGAGATGACTCAAAAAACCTTCATATTCTTACAAAGCAATATTTAAAAGTGGCATATTTAGTGGTTAGTCTCACATTATAGGATCTGCTACAACACAAAACACCTTGGTGCTCCTCAATTACAAGACAAAGCTAAAACTATAGACTAGGTGAAGTCTGATACTGCACCAAAATCCATGTACAGTCTTCTAGAAACAACAGTAGTAAAAGCCAAAGTTGCTGTTGAAACCATTACAATAAATAATCTATTTTGTTTTATCCTTGTACAGAAAACAAGAAGGAAAAGACTGAAATATCTAAACAAGTTCATATCTGCGCAAGCATGACACCTGCTAACTGTTGGTTTAATGTTTGCTATCCAACCACTATTAATGTTACTGCTTTTGTTATTACTATTACTTTTTAATTTATACTTACAAAAAGTAGAGTGTACGGATCTCTTTTAGGAACTCCTTTCTTATTCAACTATTTTTTTTGCCACTAAAACCCACTAGAAATTCTGTACTTTTTCTGAGGAAAGAGTAGTACTTTACTACCAAATCCAAGAGCTAGAAAGCAGTGGATGAGATATCCCAAAGAAGACAGTTACTTTTACACCAGAAGCTTCTATGTCCCACTTTGAGAAAACTTAATAGAGTAGCAGTTACTTAGGAAAAACTACCAAATAATAAATGCCTCCACAATGAAAACCAGAAAATTGCACACAGTTCCTTTACACTTCAGATAGCTCAAGACCCTTGGCTCCTAGAATCCTGTCTCAAAATTAAGAAGGTGATGATGTGGAAGAGGACTGGAGCACAGGCTTTTACCTTAGAATGTGCTCCCAAGCATATTGCAACATACCTTACAGAGCAGTAATAGATTAATTAGGTTTATTTTTAGTATCTTTCCACATACTTTAAGAAGCACCCTGTCCTTCTTAATATTTCATGCCACCTATCATCCAAGTTAGCCACCTGTCCAGCCAACAAGTACTCAAGTTAGTCTGGCATGTATATAAAAACGTAAGACAGTAAGGAATGTTTTCAATTTGACTTCGTTGAGAAATAGTTCTCAACAAGAGAGTTTCATTCATAGAAAATAACCTGTTACTCAAGTCAGAAGGTTTTCTATTCTCAAAACCACTGGACAGGGCAGCTGAACATTCTTCAAGTCTAAGAAGATACCTGTGCAGGGCTGGAAAAAAATTCCGAACTGGTCAAAGTACTGGGATATATAAACAAGCCATGGAAGTCACAAACTTTGCACTTTCTCATTAAAAAAACCACTCTCAAGAAAAACAGAAGAAACAGAACCTGTCTGGACATTGATGGGACAGATACAAACCAGACAAGAATTCAACAAGATAAAGCAGGAGTTCAGACAGGCACAGAAGATCCATGATACCTGAAACAACTCTTTCCCACATTTTCAACCTAATCACAATCTCCATTAGATCACAAATAAAGCACGACAGACTTTGATTAGAGACAATTACAACAAATAATAATTAAATTTCGCTGTTAAGAGAAAAATAAAGAGAAGAGTCTTGCAGATAGAAAACTTTCCAGTGTTCTACCTGAATATAAACTCCACTCTACCCTCCTAATTTGTATTATTCCAGTCAGAGATGTCTCAGTATGATTAAAAACAGAAATAGAGAGAGGAGGGGCTGACCACCACTTCAAAAGAAGTCTGTAACTCTACACTAATACACAAAAGCTGCATGGATATGTACCACCCTAGAATCTCGGCTACCTTTAAGAGAATATGTAAGTCTACAGCTCCTGCTTTGGTGAAGACAATTATTTACATGTGAACTGAAAGAAGAACAAAGCAGTCTTCTGGAGTCCTCTGGTAGACAACTGTGAAATTTATTCTACTGCTGCTAACAGGTAGAACACATAGTTTTCTTTACTGTTTTATTAGGAAACCTGTAGCCAAGAAATAGGAATGAAAATTGAGCAAATTCCTGCCACAACTGCACTGAAATATCCCAACAGCTCTAAAAGTTTACCTATCATCTACTGCATAAACATAGGTAAACTTTAAATTTCATGTTGGAAAAGAGAAATTACAATTTCCTTGCAAATCAGTAATAGTGAAGGAGGCAGAAAATAAGAGTTCCCACAATTTTTCTCCAAGGTAATGATCAACAGTACTCTCAAGGTAATGATCAACAGTACTCTCCATTCCCACATGTGTAACATGCCTCCTACCTTAAATCCAAATGAATTTGCCTACCATTCTTTACATTTTAAATGTGACTATCAGTTAAAAAACACAGGAACTGCTGCAGACACAAATTTCTCATCACTAAACTTCTCCTCCTCCACATCAGGAAAGAATTCCCATGTAAGAGAAATACTTTGTTAGCATGAATTTCTGCATATTCAGGCCATAACTTTGAAACATCACTGTAAAAAAACAAACTCAGAACAGTTTTACTGATTTCACTTGCATCTAGATTAAATAACAAAAACAGAGTACTTTCCACACTTCTAACAGTTCTGGCACTTCAAATGAAGTAATCATGCAGGCCCTGTATATCCATGTGTATGTGATGAACTAGTACCACTGCTTCAGAATGATAACAAATGCAGCTTTTAAAAGAGTCCATTATAGTCCTAGGGATCTTTTTCACATTTCCATTAAACAGTCTATACAATACAGAATAAAAAATTATGCACGTTAGATACACAGAACTGGACAAAAAACATGTACTGGTATGAATCACTACGTTCAAGAATGGTATTAGCAGAAAGGCAACAAATCAATCATTCAAGGAACACCCTTCCAGAAGGACCATTTTGTTTTTACTGGAGAATAAAATAATAAAAATATCAAGAGGAAGCACTTTTACAGTAGCATGACAGACATATTTCTTCACAGTAACATCTGTTACACTAAATGAAAGAAAAGAAGTATCACACTGGACAAGTGGAATCAAAACCAAAATTCTGATCAACTGTCATAGTGAAAAGTAATTTATTTCACTTAACTGTATATTTATTGTAAGTCTGACTGATAGTCAACATAAGCAGGACAGCACCAGAAATGTCTGTGTACATGTATGTATATAAACACACACATGAATTTTAACCAGCACAGTGTCCCTTAGACTGAGTTTAACTGGTGATAGACCGAACATCCATTTTGCCCAGACTTCTTCGATCGCATACATTTAAGGCAGGGATGGACAGAGGAGTCCTGCCCCTCCCCTTCGCGAGTCATTGAGAAAACACTTCCAAAAACATCAAGTAAACAATTTCTGGTTGCTACTTACACAGCCTTCAAAGGACTCCATGAAATATACACGCTCAGACCTAAGTTATAGATACCGCTCTAGGCTCATGTATTAATAGCGATCATCCACCAATAGAAGTTGCCATATTTCCTACTCTGCACACTTTCATCCCCTTTTCTGATCCCTTTAGATTTGTTTCCCAAATCTGGCACTCTCGTGCTTGTCTAGCCTTTGGATAATAGTGCTTCTAACATCATTAGGTTAATCTAATATGCTACCTTTCCAGACTGCAGATTGCCAAAAAACTGGTGTATACATTATGTACTTATAGATATTCTACGCCTGTACTTTTTCTATAAATATCTCTAATAAGTACCTATCAAATAACAGCTGAAAGCCTTTTCCCTTTGCTTCAAATCAGTACAGATTTTACCAGCTCTCACTAAATCTGCCCAAGTATGACTGTCCCATTTGGACTTGGGCCACCCCCATAAATTTTTTGTCACCACCACCCACACTAGATTTTCTTCACATGTGGCTGCACTCTAGGGTTTCTATCACATCATCAGTCCTAAAATGAATGTATTCCCAAACAATGGGGAAACACAAAACCAGCTGATAAGTCAGTTCACCCATCGTGGAACACTGAAGCTTCAAATGGAGATGCTATCCAGTGTTGTGCTGCTCCTGCTGTTGGAAAGAGAATTCATAAGCAAAAATAATGTAGATATTGCATATGAAATCTATCTTCTCTTAGCCACCTGTCCAGCCAGCAAGTACTCAAGGTGCACATAGAAGACAGTGACCAGTCATCATCTTGACAGTTCTAGCTGTCTGCACAAACCTCACCATAGTCTGCGGAGACTTCAGGAAAAAAATGGAGTGCCTGCAATTCACCACCAAATGCTTTAAAGGTATAAGGGAGGTAACATGACAGCTGTTATTAAACAGAGTTTCTGAACATCAGAATTCCAGATTAATTATTCAAAATGACAAGCAGTATTTTGTTCGCAATGTACATCTATTCCAGAACATCTCGTAATAAAAAGCCAATATCCAACATCCTGCAGCAAGAGAAAATCTGCAAGAGGTTATATTCTGTGCAATACAGATACCGCAAATCTCCAATGCTAAACTTATTCCCGACCTGAAAAACTCTACTTACGAGGAGTACTTAATTTCATTAAGTTTTCTTTGTTATCATCATAGCAATTTGGCAGAATTTACCAGACTACTGGTCTATACCATCAGGACACGTGCTCATAGCAATTTTGCAAGACTACAGTAGTAGATTTTTCGACGTATTAATGAAACTGTAAAGACTCAACAGTTAAAATATTCCAATTTCAGGAGGCCTTTTGCATTATAATTAAAAGCTTTATAGTGACAAAAAAAAAACCCTCAAGACACCAAAACTGTGTAAAAAAACAAAAAAAAAAAAAGAAAAAGAAAAAGAAAAAACAAGTCAGGCCTTTAAAAACGCAAAAGGTTTCTTTCAAATGCAGGTGATAAGGTTCATCATTCCCTTCGTATCACAATTACAACCATTACCCCCCTCTCAAAATTAAACTCAGTCCCAAACCTTTACAGGAGCCTTTTAGGAGCAGGCGAAGACTCATTTTATGGTGGGGCCAAAGCACAGGGGCTGGGCCGGGGCCTGGGAGCGGACTGAGGGCAGGGCAAGGCAGCCCCGGCCTCCGCTCTCACCCAGCGCTACCCCTGCCCGGCGCCCCCAGCCCGCCGCCCGCCCGAGCCCGAGGCACGGCTGAGCCCTGCCGCCGCACCGAGCCCGGGCTGCTCTCGGCCGCCCCGACAAAGGAGAGAAACACCGCACTCCCAACGGCTCGCAACAGTAAAAGAAAGAAAGAAGGAAAAAAGAAAAATGAACCAAATCGCCCTCGCTACGCCCTCCCTCAAAAGCAGGTCTCTTTTCACCAGACCTAACCACGGCGGCCACCCTTCCCCCACCACGAAGCCACCTCTCATTGTCGTCGCACCCAAAGGGGACCCATAACCCCC
>VYZR01028594.1:39753-55851 GCA_013400675.1 Oxylabes madagascariensis
CCCGAACGGCGCCGGCCCGCCCGAGCCGCGCCGCGCCCGCCGCGGGGCCGCCGCTCCCCCGGCCCCGGGACCGTAAAATGGCCGCAGCGGCGCTGCGCCCCTCAGTACCTCGGGCTCTCCCGCTCCCTCCTCGATCAGCCTGGAGGCAGCAGCTTTTGGGAGACGAGGAGGTGGCCCGGATAAAATGAATGAAGTTAGAGGAGTGCGGGAGTCCATGGCGGAGCGCTGGGGCCTGCCGGCCTCTCACCTCCCTCAAGCTCGGGAAAAAGGTCTTCGCAAGATTCAAAGATTCCTATTAATCTTAAAATCTTCTGTGGCCTGATCATATCCAAATCCAAAGGTTGGATTTTGCAAAATGCACAGCGTTGCCACGCCAACTAAAGTGAAATTGCAAGTCATGGCCTCAGGTACATTTGACTTCTAGCATGTATGATTATACGTTTTAAAAAGCTTTCCCGTGAAGCCGAAATACAAAAGACATGCATCCTTTAAAAACTAAATGATAGTTTATGACAGTCTATAGGTAGGGAAAACCAGATACTACTTTCTTCGACAAGTTCTTTAATCTGGGATTCTATTGACTCCCCCTTCCCCCCACTTTACTGCAAATTTGGGGTATTCTAATGTCTAAAGTACCTGGGTCCTAACATTTCTGATCCCTGAAAAGTGAGCTTCCAAAAATGAAGAGTTTGCAGACTGAAGTCCTAAATTAGGTAAATTAAAGCACGTAGTGCACATGAAGATTAAAGGCTAGAAAGAAGATAATTGTTGTTTTCCTTTAAGTCTTGTAAATTTGTTATTTTTGTTCCTGAATGCACCTAGCATGTTTAAAATACTTTCAAGAGTGCCTCATTTTTTACGCATTCGAGAGGCAAAAAGCAACAGGAGATGTCAGACTACTCTCCAAGTGCTACATCGCACCACCAGAGCTAGCAAGTACTTAGAAAGAATCCCAAAAGCTGAAACAGTGCTGGCAAACCTACAAATCTCAGTCTTCAAAATCTCCTAAGAAAAAAAGGCTTCCTGGAAGAGAGATCACAAAATATCCTTGTTTCGTTAGTAATGAGATTAACAGGAAACAATTAGGAGAAATTGGTCCCAGCTAATTACAGAGAAACCAGAAAATCATCTGTCAATGGAAACCTAATAGTTAAAAAAAAAAGAAATATAGAATCTAATTTTCAAAAATACCCTATTGTATCTCAGAGGGGCATTGTCCAGTTAGAGGGTTTACTGCTGAGGTTACAGCATTAATCCACAAAAACAAATTCTTACTGACACTTGAGACTAGACTGATCCAGGTCCACACAATTCTAGACAACCTTTTTAAGACTAAGGATTGTGAGTTATGATTATGAATTATTTGAATAAATGTTTGATGCACAGTAGTGGACTAGTAAGTCCACTAGATCAAGGTATCAAATATAGCTTCAGAGTTATAGTGAACTGAGGTACACTATAGATTAAAATACCCTTTTAAAGTAGAAAGGATAGGGGAATAGGCTATCAGTGTTAATCTAAATGCATGGTTGATTTTAGACTTTTGATTGATAATTTAACATATACTTTTTAGTGGAAAAGAGCTACCCAAAATTACAGCTGATTGCACTGTTCTTTTTTCCTTTATTTTGAAGCTCTTTAAGGATGCAAGAGGTAGAATGTAGTCAAAACTCTTATTAATTAAACTTTTATTAGTAGCCTATTCTCTTAGAGTGGTTTGTTTTTTCATTTGAGAAGTATTTGTGAGGGAATGCAATACTGAGAGCACTCAAGTCTTACAAAATCTTTTCAGATCTTCTTAACTTTGCTTGGAACCAGAGGGTTTTCGTCATGTATAAGAAATAACAGAATGAACAATGAGAAAGAGAAAAATAGTATTCTCCTTCCTGCTGCGGGAAATCTTACAGAATTTACTGAGTTTTCTTCCTCTCTAAAGGAAAAATTCAATTGTGTTCACAGAATAAGAGCCCAGGGATGACATGCATCAGGTCATTGCTTCCTGGCCTTTAGCATCCCCTAGAAGCTGATTGGTCCCACTGTGGGTGGTTGACAATCACAGGACAGTGTAAGATCCAGACCTTACAAACACGTGCCTGTGCGCAGCTCTGTTGGCACAGCTCTGTGTAGGGTGGAAAGCTGATTACTGCCTTAGGCAGTGATGAAGAATTTTTGTCTCACCTTAGAAATCTATTTTTGCTTTTCTTCCCACAGTGAAAAAGTTATTATTAATGAATGTGGCTTAGGTGATTCAGTACTGAAAATTACTTTACAGAAATTGAAAATTATTTTTTTTCTTTGTATTTCTGATTCTTTCCAGTTACTTCTTGTTTCCTCTATGTTTTTGTAAGGTTAGCCAAGAAAATGGGGGTAGCTATTCCCTAGAAACACTAGTTCCTTACTTAAGGAATAAGATGGAATTGGGATTGCAGTTTTGCGGCTTCTGTTGTGGTAATGTACATTACTTAGTTTTCTGTACTGGTATTAAAGTTGCATATAGACATTTAAGGTAATTTATAGGCACTTTGAGTATTTTTTTGTTATTTACAGCCCATGAACCTGCTCTATAGACTGTAAATAACTTCTATTTAACAGTCTCATCTTTCAGGAACTAAGTGTTCTTGGGTGAAGTTAATTTTCACTGTTTTCCATTGTTGTTCTTAGAACTGTTTCTTGAACATATTAATGAAACACAGTCTGTGTTCTCAGTTTTATAAAAGTAACTGTTTCGTTGCTGTCCTCATGACCCACTGCCTAGTATTTTTCCTTGGCATTTTCAAAGCAAAATCAGATTTATTTCTTGCACTGCAATATCTTGTTCTTGTTATTAAAGTTATTGCTTTAATTTTAGGGGTTCTCTCATATGCCATATGCCAATATATCATATTGTATGCCAGGATAGCTGGCATACTGTAGGTAGCTCTTCAGGAATGTTCCCAAAGGAAAGAGTGCTATTCGTCTGTGTGCTAGGACTTGAAGTGATGCATCAGGATGTGGAAAAGGTTTTTTGTTTAACTATGCTATCAAAGATAGATTGTCAAGTAGGTAATAAATAACTAAGAACATCTTAAGATCACTGGGATTTTGTCTAAACTATTTTCTTAATTCCTTCCTTGAAGGAGACCTGTTTCTCTAAGTTTGCTGTAGCAACAATGTTGTTAATCTGAAATAACTTTTTATTTTTTTATATTATTTTTATGGTGATGGTCTAAGGGAAATATGGTTTTGCCTACAGACTGATGAAATTATTTATTGATTGTTTTTCAACTTTAAGATTAGGCAACAGCATTAATTTTTTCTATGTCTTTCAGTGTAACTCATTATTTTACTGATAAGAGCGGAAGTTTTAACTGATTTAAAGAAGGAAAAATAGAAAATGTTTCATTTGTAATCATAAATAGTATGAGATAACCACAATAGTCTTTCATCTACGAGCAAAAAAAATAAAAAGTGTATCTACAGCAGAAAATACTAAAATCAAAGACTATGTAATGAGGAAAATAAAATAATAAAAATATTTACTACAAGAAAAGTTAAGCATAAATAATAAAAGCACTACATGACTCAGACTGTTACTTAAGGCACGTCAGGAATCCAAAAACATCCAGCATACAAAACATACTATGCATTTATGCAGAGGGTCAGATCCTGTCTCTCTAATCTCTTGCTTTTCAAATCAATGGGAAATATGTCTTAAGTCAACTTCCAGAGTATGTTTAAACACATTTAATAGATACTGAAGCTTCTTTTGTATGAAGTTATACAGAAGTCAATCTCACAATTACATGTGGAGAGAAATACAGGTTCTTAATTGCCAGCTAGCAGAACTTGCAGATGGCCTTCCTTTAAAATGGTCTCACCATTAAAAAGAGGAACTCTTTTGTAGCTGATATGTTTGGAGATCTTTTGTCAGGATCATTAGATTTGAGAACTTTGTTACTAGAGATGGCTTATTTAAACAAATGCATGTAAAAAAATAGAAATATCTAATTGATACCGCTTCAGAAGGCTCACACCTCTTAGAGGAGGATCACCTTTTCCCTGCCTATTTCATTAGATGCCTTTGTGTCTAGAGCTTTAAGAATACTTGCGCTTCAAAGCAATTAAGGCAATCTTTTAGGAAAAGTTGTTAAATGTTTCAAATGGGAAACTTTTGTATATGTTGGCATCACGTTTCTAAAAATAAACTAAGTATTTTATGGCAAATCTTAACCTGTACACACACAAGCAAAAATACATTCCAAAGCAAAGAAAAAGGTCAAACCTTCTGTACCTATGAACATGACCCATTGGGTTGTAGCAATCATAATGGAAGCAGAAGTAAAAAAATCACAGCATCCTCCCTGTTCTCAATTTGCATGACTTACTCTCCTACTACTCATGCTGCTGGCGAAGACACCAAGTTTGTGTCTTGCAAATTCCCCTTCTAATCAGAAGAACTTCTGAAACCTCCTTCCTAACACATATAGGAGATCAGAGATCTGGACTGTGGAGATGGATGTGCTCCTGTCAGTGCACAGTGTACTGGTTAAGTACTGTACTGCCTCTGTCTCACCTGGGAAGTGGAGCCAGTTGCAGCATATATAGCAATAGCCACGCTGCAAATAATAGAATTCACATAATACAGGATTTGAAAGAGGTAAAGGGATAATTTCATTTGTCCTTCTGCCTAGAGGTATGACTTAAAATGTCACTAGTATATGCCCCTAAAAGTCTCAGTTTAAGATTGATCTTCAGTCTCCACAGATAGTACACTAGAATGGGAGGAGTGGGAGGTATCTGTATTAACCTAAACAATCTTTTCTAGAACTAGATTTCTTCTTCTTCAGTTGGAATTCACTGTGCACTTTTTAGTAACCTCTCTATACTGTGAGATTGTAGATACTGTTGTGTATCTCAGCCTTTTCTATGGGTCCTTCAGTCTTCTTTCATCTTTTATTTTCAATCTCCCTGGAGTCTCTTTAACTTGTCTGTATTTAAAGGTGGGACATTCAAAACAGAATGCAGTACTAATGTATCTCTCTCCAAAACTGAACAGAGTGGAATGACTGTCTTTTACTTCTGACATACTGCAATTCCTTCAATATATCCTAAAGTATTTTTCAACAAAATCACAGATCATGGTCAATATGTAATCCAGTATAAATCCTCCATCCTTTTCTCTATTGTTATTCCCTAGCACCTGTATCTCAGTTTTTATTACTTCATTTGATTTCTCCATCTAAAGTGTCTGATTTTCTGTTTCTTTGCTGCATATCATCTTGCTGGTTTAAGTGATTTCTTTTAATTCTAATCCTGTCCTTAACCCCTTGTTAGGTGTTTGCGGTACTTGTGGTCTGGCAATGAAAATAATAGAATTACAGCTAGGACAAACCTGTGTAGGATAAGCCTGTGTAAGATCAAGTGCCTCTCTGTCAGGGAAGCACACTGAACGTGTGTTTTTCTGGCCTATTTCCTGGTTCAGTTCTAAGAAGTCATACACAATTGTTACTATCTTACTGGAGTCAGTATCACCTGCTTTCTCCCCCCGGTGATCCTGCGTGCCAGCTATTCCAGTGAAAATGGACAGAGCTGTAGCGTGACATCAGAGCTTTTCAGTGATTCTCAGGAGACTGGAATACAAGTCCCAGAGATTTGTAAGAAGACATTCACATCTGTTTAGAAGTCCAGAGTGCTTTGATCTTCTCAGTGTTTTTGCTCAAGATGAGAATGGCCTTCTGAGACATTATTTCCCTCTGTTAGAAGGATGTGGATGTCCACTGCTATTTTTGAAGATGTCATTTACATTCTTTAATAAAGTTATATCCCAACAGCGCCAGTCCACATGAAATACTGTTATACATGCATTAATTGTCAAATGCCAGAAGGTGTGCTTGGAAGGCTCAGATGAGATGAAGTTTTCTCCAGAATTATAACTCAATTAGCCCCTGTATAAACCATATGAAATAAGATGTAAGAAATATTTGTGGCATAGAATGTGGCCCTGATGGAGTCTGTAGAGAACCTTGATGGATGTAAGCAATATGAGCCCTGAGACAGAGGAGGTTAAAGAAATTAAGAGGTACCTTTGTGTGCCCAAAGTTACACTCTATAAAGACATCTTAGTGGGAGGGAATGTTCTAACTCACCGTGACTTGTGAGATCTGTGGTATTTGTTAACAAGCTGTACCAATTTGTTAAGTGGCCTATCACAAGCATTTGTTTTAACTTTAAAGATTCTCCAAGTCTTTATGGTCTTTGATAAATGGCGATGTCAGTCATTAAGTGTCTGTCTTTGACTCATTCCAGGCGTGTATAATCCTTATCATTAGCTGCCTGTATAAAAACAAGATGAATCTGGTTGCCTTTGGTGTGTTATTCCTAATGGGTACCATTAGGTCATGTTCTTCAAGGAGATGAAGCTGTTCGAAGTCGGAGGCCAAGAAGCTAAGAGATATTTGGGGTCAGGGAGTGGCTGCTACCACTGTGAGTCCTGTCACAAATTGTTGGAGCCCCCTATAATAACACAGTCATTCACATTAAAATATCAGTAGTACTGCTGTTGGTTTCATCAAAAGCTATGGGGAACTTAACTACTATGAGCATAACTGTTACGTGACTGGCCTGCAAACTTTTACAGGAGTGGCATAAGCTGTGTCTTGTGTTATTGTCCATTTTATGCTAAAAATGCTTGAGAGTCGCTTGAGTGGTTGTTTGTCTTTTTTAGGAGCCTGAGGTCCACATCAGCCTGCAAGCATATTGTGAACATATGTAAGCATATTCCTCAGATTGTTTAGTGCTCAGAAGAAAGATAATGTTCCTTTTAATATTATGAAGACATTAATCTCTGTTTCTTTTTGAGAAAACCCTGTAACTTGTGATGAAATTTGCTTACTTTAATACATAGAACTCTGTAAATTTGTATATAAATAACCTGGATCACAAGCACTGTTTTCTTTATTTTCAAACAAAATAAAGATAGCAAAACTAAACTGTTTCCATCCATTTAAAGACATATGTAGTTTGACCTAGGGTCTGTGGTTGCTAAAACAATGTGAAACTTTTAAAAGACTGTTTAAATTACAGTTACCATATGAGGCCGTTAAAGTGGAGCTGACCTATTATTAATGTATGTCCTGTTTGCTGCTTGGTAGTATAGGAATTAAATGTATTGGTTTTCAGCATAGAAAAGTTTTAAAATGCTGTATCAGTTTTCATCATAAAAATTCCAGACTCTGTACCACCCATAAAAATGAATAAAGATTGTAATCATTCTAGGGAAAATTCAGCAAGTTAAATACAATCTTCTTAGGACTAGATAATATAATTTAAAGAAAAGTAAACTAAATCTTATTCATGACCCACAACTAGTTTAACAAGAGGAAAATCGTCATTGAAATCATCATCATGACACTTGAAATGTCCTGTGAAGAAATTCAGTGATGTAGAAATGTTTCTAGTTTGTGGAATGCATGAAATTTTGTTTTCATACAGCAAAAGATTTTAAGATGCCTTAGAACAGTATATACGCTCTCTTTTCTCATGTGTAGGACTGATTAATGATATTTTCATAATTTGGAGGTATTTTGAATTATATTACTATCCTAATTAGTTCATTTTACAGCAACTTGTCAGCTACCATTTTCTCCTCCCCAACGGACTCAACCTTGTTTTCAGAATCTCTCTATCCACTTTCCTCCCTGTGGCTCCTGCACTAAGTGCAATCCTTCAACTTTCATTGCTCATTCTTCCCTTCCCTCAGTCTTCCCTAAAATCCTTTCCTCTGGCTCTTTTCTTTCATTCAGTTTCTGTTTTCACCTTCTTTCCACGTAATCTCTACATACCAAAATCCCTCCCATGCTTCCAACAGAGGCTTCTCCAATCCTTTTTGTCCCACAATTGCCACCTCATTCTTGCCTTTTGTTGTGGTTCCTTCTCACTGCTGCTTCTGCTGTATTAGTTTGTTAGGATCCATGATCCATATTCAATAATGGAGGATAGTGTTATCTGAGATTTAGCTAGATGAGTAAAAAGAAAATCTTGCCCTTATTTCTTGAGAATATTTTCCTCAATGCCATGACTCGATTTTGTAATAAAACACATTCTTGTCTTATGTTTTAGCTAACACGTGTAATTCTGCTTTTAAAAATGTTGCATACATACATGTAAGACTGAAACAGCATGCAAAGCAAATTTCATACTCAGTGCAAAGAAGCTCAACCAAAACATAATTAATGCAACACAATGTTTGAGATTTTAAGCCAACAAAAGCCAGACCATTTAGAGCTAAGGTTCCCATAGCAACCTTATTCTGTCTCCTCCTGTGTCTGTGTGATAGGGTCTTTTTTTTACATGACCACATATTGCTAGAGAATGGGCTGTATTATTCCATAAATAGAACATTGGTTTAATAGGTGAGTTAACTGCACAAGGTTTTGTCAAATTCTGTGTCTTCAAAGGAAGTTATATCATTGTGGCTTGTAGAGCTACTGTACATATATAAATATGAGAAAAAAATGTTATGTAAGCTGCAACATGTTGTTACAACATCATTAACTTAAATCCTGCCTGCAAGTGAATTTTTGGCATGCTTTTAGTATCCCAGTTATCTATTTGCCTGTGTATAATGGATAAATCATTATGGGAAGAAAATTGTTGGTATTTCTTGAAAAATAATACAAGGAGACTCGTCAATTATAAGTAATTATATGTCAGGGTAGGCAGCTACATAGAAGCATGTGGGAATTCAAAAGGGGCACACTTCAGTACCTGAAATTATTGCATTTAACTGTAAGCAGTTAAAAAAAGGGGCCAAAGTTATATGTACACCCCACAATTTCTATACAGTTTAGGGAGGTGGAAGCATGTCTCCAAACAGTGATTCAGTCCTCCTGAGATGTGATGTGCCCCCCGCCTGTCTTACACTGACTATACAGTAGGCCCCGAGAAACCAGTCAAGATTCTTTCCTTGTCTAATTTGTTGCTTCAAGTAGGATGAATCCAAGCTGTGTTGTCCAACAAAAAGGAGTGAGATTTTCAGATAATTCTGAGTACCTAATGTGTCATATTGGTTAGGTCCAGGAATCTCCCCAGACTGCACCGATACCAATGTCTAATCAATGATTTCACATTCACTTGACAATGCAGCTATCTTCTGGATCAGATAGGACAACACAGACCTCCTGTTTTGAGCAGATACAAAACAATACTTTGATTATTCAGGGTTTACACTGTCTGTAGAAAGACAAATTATATCTTATTTGACCTAGTATTGAAGTGATGCAGGCAATAATACCTGATTCACATATAAAGACTGTTGGAAGAGCTTAACTTCATTTATGTGTGTATTTGAACCAGCAGAGACAGTTAACATTGCGTCCACTCTTTACGTTCTTCAGCTGTGACATTTTTGATACAGGACTGTCTCAGAGAACATAGAAATATATGTTTTACATGCATTGGACGAGGCTCCGCAGCACTCAGCTCATGACTTTTGGTTTCTTCTCTGGATGCTGGGTCCAGGCACTGCCGCTCAAAGGTAATTAAACCCTAAGTTTTTTTGGATCTGGATGAAGGTGAAAAGCTGAGATTCCTGGAAATTTTTCTGCTCCCTTGAAATGTATGTTTGGAATTGGAAATGTTCTATGTGGCACTGATATAAAACTGTGGCAAGCCAGATGGCAATCTGGTAATTTGGAGAGGATTTTAAGGATAATACAAGGAAAAAAAACACTACCAACACAAAAGAGAGAAATGTCATCCATTTCCTCAGTTGGGCTGCAAAAGACATCTTTCCATATTCAGTTTCTTATTAAAAAAGACCTACAAAGAAGGTTGTTTTGAAGGTTGTTAGAAGTGAAGCGGCTGGGTACTGCTGGCATTTAACCACTGTTAGCTCTGAAGAAATCTGACACTCAACAATTAGATGACTGGCAAATCCCTGAAGTATCTGCTTTCCTGTAATAATATATAGACAACAGTGAGACAATGTGTCCAAATAAAGGTGGGTAGCAGGCTGAAATATTGAACAGTTCCCCCATAGATATAGTAATGAGGAACTATTCAAATAATATCCTCTTTCTCACAGGAATGTTCCAAAGCAGTAATCCCACTGTGCTCTGCTGGATTAAACTTTGTTGGAACTAGTACATTTAATTGTAAAATCTTCATTGAAGATACTAGTGAGAGAAAATTAACATTTTTTTTCACCCAGACAAAAAAGCAAGTGCATGAGATCCTCGGGATCTGAATGCCCAGAATGCGAATCTTTCATCTACATACAGTTTGGTAAGGCAAAGTGAGGAAATAACTCAGATAAAAACACAACAAATAGAAACATAATGGGGAAAAAAGCTTGAAAATTTGAAGTGTACATGTGTGTGACTGCTGTTAGAAGTCAAGACTTCTATGTCGAAGAGCAGGATGAAATGGTATATTATGTTATGAACAGGGTAAGTTATCTAAATCCTCATATACACTGGGAAGTACAGTCTTGCAAATTCTCTTAGGTAAATGCAGAAGCAACGGGCATATTTGACCTCCTAACCAGTTTGTCTTCCTGGTTGAAACAGTTCAAAACATTCCGTCTAGTGATGACCTGCATGACAAAGTCCACAGCCAACAGCATATTATTTCCTCTTCCAAGACAGGAATAACTGCAGCTCCTCACTGGGAAGGAGAGCACCCCCCATCAGCCTCTGCTGGCGTGTGGGGAATGCCATGCTCATGAGCTGGCTGTATCCTGGAACAAGAACCTCAGTAACCCTGAGGGTCCACAGCAAACTGTGTTGTATTCTTATGGGGTTTTAGGTTGGTTATAGTTTTTAATTTCTTCACACATAGTTACTTACAGGTTCATAGCAACTGCCTGGAGAAAGTGAATTTTGAAACAGGACAAGGAAACATCTTTAAAAAATCACCTTTGTGGAGAGCCTTGTGGTGGGATTTTCTGGAGCAACTCCAGGTCATGTCCACTCCTGGCAGCTGCCCAAGGTCACCTCAACTGTTGCCTTGGTGCTCACCAGCTTGAGGGGCACAAGAGCCCTGAAGTGGGTACAGCACTGCCTTCTTCCCCTCCTGTAAATGCTGGAAAGTGGGGCCAGCCCTCAAAGAAGGGCTCTGGCATTGCTCTGCTCTGGCTGCTCCTCACTGGTGGTAAAAGGGGAGGAAAGATGGAAAGATCTCGATGGAGTGCAAAAATGTGTTTGTGACAATTTATTGAAACCTGGGGTTGCTGCTATGGTTAAATATAGACACTGTGTTACTGGTTGCCACGTTACTTGAAGAGAGCATGTCTTGGTTAGAAAAGACAGGGATCTGCTAGGGAGGGCAGGACCTCCCTTTGGAATGGAGAATGCAAACCCCCTCCTTCCGAATTATTAAAACTTGGATATTAAGTCAGCTCTCAGGCAAAGATATGGGGATAGGAATAACAGTTTTTTACTAGTATGTACAACAAGGCAAACAAACAACAACAACTACAGCATTAATGATGAACAGAACCAGGAACCTCGAGGGGCTTTGTTTCACAAAGCCCGGGGCGGTCTGGTCTCAGTGCAGGACTCCGAGGGTACCAAGCTGGAACGGTGGAAGATCCCGGGCTGGTGGGTGGGATGTACCAGAAGCTCCACGGTGTAGCTGGAACGGCAGGGATGTCCCGGCAGGGACGGTAGCTGGAACGGCAGGGATGTCCAGGGGCTGCAGGGCTGCAGCGTAGCAAAAGGAAAGCCACAAAGCAGTGCCGAGGAAAAGCGGCGGCGGTGGGACGGGGCCGGCCCAGCCCCAGCAGGGCAGGAGGAGGCGAGTTCAGAATTCCTGGGCACACGAGCAGATGATGGCAGATTTCCTCAGGACCGGACCCGGTGATGGCAGTGAAAACTCCTCCAGCAGCAAGAGCGGCCTGACCGTCCTCTCTCCGATGCTGAGAGCAAAAAGCGCCCGGCTGCCCCCAGCACTGTCCTTTTCCTGCCCCAAAACTCGCGTTATCTCCCCCCTCCGAGAGAAACATCCAGAGACAAAAAGAGGTGTAGCCAGGTGATACAAATCTCCTTTGGCCCCTTTTGTTTCTCTTAAGTACCTATTCAAGAGGAGCAGAAGATGTTCCTCTACCTTAAGTATGCAGTAGTTGTGAAAAAAAAAATTCTATAAGGGAAAAAAAACAAATCTAACTCCCAACAGAGCATTTTGCAAATCTAGTGAACATAAGCATTATTTTCAGTTCAAAACTCACAGGCCTTTTTGTTTAGGCAGCTGGTCAAACCACTCTTATTTTGCTCAAGCTATTTGTTTTATGAACTTCATAAGCATCAACATTTCCCTACCAATATTCATTGTGTAGGATATTTGTAAGCATATTGGTCATAGCACTTAGATTGCTATGAATAAAGATATTAGCCTCCCAACACTTAGGTTGAGACGTGTATGAAACTAGTATTGCAAAAAACAAATGCAGTGTTTCAATTTCTATAAAACAGTAGTAACCCATAAACAAAAACTGTACCAAAGAGTATTTTAAATTACCCATAATTTACATGTACCTGTAAGAACACGTACCACCAAGAGTAAGTGCAGAGAGATAGCTAGCTTTATTGTGATCATTTGCCTGTCTTAGGCCCTGATGATGTTGTTGATGGTTTTACACTCTGGATGTACCATCTGCAGGACATTAGCAAGCCATAATGTAATGTCATGGCTTTCTGATACAAATCTCTTTGGTTTAAGCAATAACCACCACTTCTCCTTAGATGATGTCAGAAACTGGCAACTTATGTTTCACAGGTAAAAGTTTGTGGATGCCTTTCTTCAACAGAGGTTAGGATTAGTTTGCTAGAGATCTACCATCACTGATTTTCTGAGGCATGCCTGCTTCTTAACTGGACCTTCTGATGCAGTAATTACTGTTTCGTTTGTATCAATGATTAACTGTTAAATAAGTTGTTTTCTCATAGATCAAAACACTAAAGATCAGCAATGAGGTATCAGTGCTGTAAGATAAATTAACCTGGCACCATGAGATAAATTAATACTTAGAATACTAAGAACAAGCAGTCAGCAGGGGAGAGGAAAATCCAGTTTAACTCTAGCTTAATTTTAAATTGATAACTAGTACCAAATCTTGAAAGAAGTTTAGAGATAATTCGTTCAAGTTTCAGACAGAAGTGGTTGAATGCAACTCCCAATAGTGGGAGCAAGGAGTCAGTAGATCCCGAACTGGAAGGGGAAAGATAACAAGAATAACCAAGGACCAAGAGATCCAAATGAAGCTTTTTAGTCCTTCATGAGGACCAGTTAGTGAATGTTTTGGGGAACTGAACAACTTATTTGGGCAATAAAAGATGAAGTCAGAAAATTAGTACTTGGCCTTACTTTATGTTTTTATAAGACAGCTGCGTAATACAGATCATACTGACTGTTTGTGAAATGTGTGGAGGAAGCCAGGTATTATTAAGAGCAAAATATCTTACATATATATAATCTCAAAATATTTTTCCTTAGAAGTAAGAATTCTTAGAAGTGTTAATTCCATTATAGAAATAAGTGTCTGTTATAGCTAGCTGGCCCCTGCGTAGTCAGTCTTTGAACTATTCACAGCTTCTAATACCTTAAAGTTTTCCTAAAAAATAAGAAATACAGTTATCCTCACTTAAAGAAACATAAGCACTGGCGGGATTTGTCTTTCATGTTTTTAGATGAATGCAGAACTGTAGTCTACATCTAAGCAGGAGCTCTGTCATTCTTTTATGTTTAATGGAGAGAAATAAGCACTTCTAAGGTATGACTCATTTGAGATATATTTAGCTATCTACTTTAGAATGAGATTAATTGCTTCCTTAAATCTCCTGTTTCTTTTCATTTACTATAAAGGATATCTAGATGTCTAGCTCAGATGTAGATTTTTATAGTGTAGGAGTCCCTATTTGAATAGATGAATTGTATCCTGATAGATTTAGCAGAAAATACAGCCTGGCTATCTGAGTTCATGAATCACACATAAATCCTTACTCTTAAGGAAGAAAATATTGGATAATGTTAGATTTCTGTGCCCTCTGCAATTGTCTCAAGATTAATTTAAATTTTTATTCCTTTCCTCACTGATGTTTCTGGGCATGTGTACGAATGAGGCGTACTGCCATGAAATCTGCCATGACATATATGAAAGGGTTACCATGGGCGTAATGGCTTTCTGATGGGTTGAAAGGTAATGAAATGCAATAGAAGAGAGACTGATACTAACTTGTCACAGCTACACTCTTGGGCAAGACCCACAGCATTTGTAATCTCTTTTTGTAACTATTTGACATGTAAATAGGCTTCCCCTCCCTCCCCATCTCTGATGGCAATGGCAGGATATTTGACTAGTCTCACCTCCACTTCTGCCAAAAGTGAACTGGCATTTGAAATCCTCCATGCCAGAGGACAAAAATATGATCACCTTGCAGACAAATTGATGGGCTTGCTCCTCTGTATTCCCCAAAGCAGTGATGCCTCTTTGTTAAAATTTGCACCTCTGACTGTGTGGGAGTATACTCCTCAGCACTTGCACAGAGCACAATACACTTATATTTTGTAGATCTAGTGAATCTGTCACCAGCAATCTTGGTTATAATAATAAATTAAGCTTAGCTACACCCAAACACCTCAATCATCCAGGACTAGCTGGAAAGCAAGGGGGCTTATTTTCTGCCATATTTCTGTACTCTTAATGCAACAACAGGTTGTCCCCTAAGGCTTTTGGACCCTGATTAATGTTCAGAATATGCCTAAATGTCAGGCGGTGATTAGACAGGATCTTTCTGTGCCAGTGCTGAAAGCTGATTCAACCTCACACAGCAAGTGTTCTGAGCCACCTGAGAGCGCCTGAGTCCAGGGCCTGGCTTGGCCAAACAACCATGCCACTGAGCAGCCTGCTTAACCCTGGCATGGCACAACCTTTACTGCACTCATGTGTCTTGATCAGCACAGAACATAGGCCGAGGGAGCCCATCCAAAATAACCATGTAGGCAGAGCTGCAGGATGCTTCCCTCTGGTTTTTTTGCAGAGCAGCTGCAGTCTGCTACTCACCTGATTAGGATTATGACTGTGTAATAGGGTAGATCATTGCATGTAAGTAAAATAGAAAAACAGAATGATGCCTTGGAATTGGTGAATTTTTAAAGCTATTCATTCTTTCTTCCATATGAGCTGATTGAACACACAACTCTAAAGAAAAGGCTGTCCAGTTTTCTAGATAGGAGAATCAAAATTTGGTGCTACCACTGGTGTGAGTAACAAGGAAATAACAAGCTATTTTTAAACTTGCAATCAGACTAATTTAGATTAGAAGGTGTCCTATAGTGGGCAAAGTATATTATGTACAGTCATTGGAGTATAGTAAGACTGAAATTCTCTACTGAGTTGGCTTTTACTAAAATGATGTGTTAATCTCCTCAGGAATTTCAAGTGACAGCTACACCTTATGCAGTCTGCATCTATAATCACTGCATCCACAGTATCATTCTCCCTTTTTATTAGCTTCATCATTTACTGCAGAAACAGCTATATGACATTTTCCCTTAACTGTTATCTCCTGAGAACAGGGAACTTAGACCAAATTCTTTCTTACCCTGCCTCATATAGATATCATTTTACTTGTAGAAGCAGCACCTATAATCAATTTTTGTTAAGACTTCTCTTTTTTGTCATCTCTGGAATGAACATTTTTCAACTCATGAAAATGTGTTGTTATGGCAATGTTTTATAATGCTGACCTATGCATTTGAAGAATATAAATGCAAAATGCTAAGCAAACATAAAAATTTATAGTCTATTTCTCTGTGCTTCAGAGTAAAGGGGAAGACTGTCCTTCCACAAGATGTTTACAAAGTAAATTAAAGGATTATACTAGTATGATTTTTCATTCCCTTGTAAAGTTGAAACTGAAGAAAGACCCTTCAAGTTTTTGAGGGAGCATTCTAATTAGTGAGCTGAGGAACAGCTCCTAAATATGTCAATGGTTAGATAGTCTTGGCTTTCTAAACTACATACATGCAATAAGAAAAGAGCAAAACTCCTTAAAAATTACTTTGTCACCTTTTCAAATCATGCTTTTAGAACTGTAGTTTTAGGCAGATGAATTCCAGCTG
>VYZR01028595.1:3922-87237 GCA_013400675.1 Oxylabes madagascariensis
ACAATGCCATGTGCCTGTTTACGTAACAAAGATTAAAGGCACATTTTAACAGGCATTTGCTTTCTAAACTTTCTTATTAAAAGGAAACAATGACTTTTTTCCCCCCACTTGATATTTTAACATAATGGGAAGCATCACAACAAGCAATCACTTTCTGAGCAGGTGCTTAGATTCATTACCCTGTATTAGGAAATATAAAGACATGATATATAAAAATGAATCTCTGGTGTCATGTTATTTCTAGAAAATGAAAAATAACTCCCCTCCTGTCAGTTAAGCTTAACCAACATTAAATTAGCACAAATTAGGTCAGAATCAGGCCCAGAGATCATTCAATATATTGAAGAAGAGATAGTGAAGTGTTCTACCTGTCGTTTATTAATTTTGTGTTTCCCAAAACTACCCTTATTTGGCATCAAGTACACTGAATATATTTTAAATATAAATACCAAATTCCAAACCTGAGTACATTTCATCTGTGTAAGCCATGAGCTAGAACTTGCTTTCACTGCTAGGACTGGAAGTAGCAAGGTATTTAAATAAAGGAAAAATGATTATAGGATGACTAAAGAAAACAGCAGCGAAATATGCACAGCTAGAAGATCCTACATTAAAGAAACAGTGAACAAAACCAACAGGTACAGAGACCCCAAGTAATTGTTGTTAGAGCAATGTGCATGCTGAAAGGATATTTTCTATGTAACACCATGTATCCAAAACCAAACTATTTTCTTGCTAAATTACCTCCAAAGACAATAACTCTTAAAATAATTCTGATGTTAAAACCAATCATACAGTAGTTTATACTCTTGGATTTGGTCTTAGTCTCAGTGCGTCTGTAAGAACGTTCTTCATTATTGCTTGCTTGCTTGAATATAAATTTCTATTAAATCCAAGAACATAGCTGACACACCAAATTCACATTTATAAATAGTTTCTTATTCCCACAAACTCCAACAATCCTTGGAAGAACTCTGGCCTCAAACTGCTAGCCATGCAATTAATTGTTTTCTGTGGTGATTGGAAGCCTCAACACGTTTTGCTATTTTTTAATCAGAAACTGTTTCCAAATTAAGGATTCTTGCTCAGAATTTGTGCCTGTACTCATGCTTCCCAAGAAATTAATCTTAATAGGAAACAATCAAGTAAATGTACATGCATTTCAAAATCCATGTAGTTTAGGAGCTGTGGAGATTTTTCAAGTGAAAATCTGCAGCTTAAATTAATTTGACGCATTAAAATGTCTCCCACCACTTTCCCCATCTCCAGAACTGTTTGGGCAAGATGGTGTAGACAGAACATTTCTCTTAAAATGAGGTTTTGACTGCATAGACACCAGGGCAGCCTCACACAAGGCTGTTTTTATCTTTTACTCTGGTGACAAGGTGCCAATTCGATTGCTGTAATTAGGGATTCAACACATTTTAATATTGGAAAGCAAATAGCATTCTTAGTGAAAACTTTTACTCAGGGAAAAAAAAAAAAAAAAAGAAACAAACCACACTAAGCTATAATTCCCAGAAGTTTAAGAGAGAACATTTTAAAGCTGGCAAAGCAGAGATAAATGAAAAGAAAACACTTTGAAAGTATGTTTCGAGCAAAACGATAGAAAACCAATAAAGACTTCCATTACCACTTTACTTCACAGTTGTAAACCTGTGCATATAATTTTTCTTAAAAACACTCAACTTCCTCTGAGGAGTCACCACCCAAGCAGTCTCAGTAGCAGCTGCCTTGGAGTTCAAGAGTTGAGGTGACAAAAAAAGGAAATCCTGCAGCTGCTGACTCACTTCACACAAAGGTAATTGCAGATGACCTGAACAAGATCCTGTCTTGAACAAAATCAGGAAAAGTCACAGAAATGCACTGAGACAGGTTCTCTTTCCCAGTGTCACAGCTGGTAGAACAAAGTTAACTATCTCTTGGGTTTTAAGCCATTGGTGAAAGGAAGAATGTCCAGCAAAATACGTGTACCTATGGCCAATCAGAAGTGAGAAGATGGTTATCTGAAAATATGAGAGAGCAAACCTAAAGAACAGTCTGCAAGGTGGGTGGAGGAAATTCCTTTAATTAGGGCAGACATGCTGACTTTTGGAAAAATAATGGTCAGGTCCCATTTTGTCCTCAAATGCTGTGTGGCCCTGTGCAATGGCAAGACTTTACAAAGTGATCCGTCAGCAGCACAGAAGCTGCTAGTTTGGGAAATCAAATACTGCAAAAAGCACTGCCAGAGAGCATTTATTTTTTATATCTTCCTACAACTGATAGGGTTATCTCCTCCAAGCCTGCTTTCACAGTTAAGCACCATGACGTTCAAGAATAGCAGAGGAAAAGCAGCATACTTCACACAAGATGCACCTTTAGATTCTTCTAACTACTCTCACAGTAAAACTTCATGCACGCTAAAATGGCATCACACAAGTAGAAACCACATCAGCCAGGGATCCATTCTTCTGTTTTCTTAGCGAAATGATGGATTCAAAAGAACTAGTTGAGCTAGGGTACTAATTGGGTGTTTTGGAATCTTTGAAGTGATACCCTAAAAGCCTCAGAAAATACAGGCTTCCACTAAAAAAATAGTAGGAGCACAACAATAACAATGATCCAGAGACTTTAAAGGGGCAAAAAATAGCTGGATTCTGTAGATGAGTGTAATTTTTGCATGCATTATCCAGAGACCCTCTATTTTAGGAAAATGTCTTTGCAAAAACAAAATGAAATTAGGATTTTTCCATGGCGGTTTAGAAGTACTTGGAGCTACATGGAGCTACTTCCATTAGCACACAAAAGCTGAAAAAAATAAAAGCAGGCGGTATAGTAAACTATTTTGTGGATCAAACAGTTGCTAGCATTGCATACGTGCCTCTGATGTTGCTTTGCAAACCCAGTGGTCTGCACGTGATCCTGAATGTTGCAAAACAGAGTCCCAGAATTGCCTGGGTTGGAAGGCACCCTATAGGATATCTAATTCCAACTCCCCAGCCGTGGGCAGGGATGCCACCTTCTAGATCTGATTACTCAGGGCTCTGTCCAAACTGGCCTTGAACAAATCTCTTTGTGTATTAACAAGTTGCTCTCTCTTCAACATGCGGGGAAAGCAAGGTACAAATCTCAGTTTTACGGATCTTAGGCGTCACAATATTGAGGGCAACATCTCGAAAATCCCACCGAGACAGACGTCAGTTCCTGATTTCCCCAAGGTGAAGACACACTGCACATAGGATATTTATTGAGACTTTTTGCCTCAGTGTAGGATTTAGTACGATCACTTTAAGATGAAGGCAACTGCATAAAGGTAAATTTCCTCCCAGATTTAGAACTATCTTGATGAAGGGAATTATTGATTACTGATGAAATGCTAATACCATGCCAAATGTAATTTATTCAAGAGGTAGCTATGTTGTTAATGAACAGAAACATTCCTATGCCTGAAATTTACAGGATGATGTAAAAAGTAAAGCGTATGCCCGAGGTGGTTTTACAAGGTATTTGAAGATATTTTTTAGTCAAAATAGTAGATGAAAATTCAGGGCTGCCATTTTTAGCACTCTATTGTTCCAAATTCTTTATTTGGTTGGAATGCAGGAAAGAAATAGCACAGCAGACAGGCTGTTTAGTGATCAGCCTGGTGTGGGGCCATCCACAGAGCCCACAGGGGCAGGGGTTGGGGTGCACTCTCTGGGTTTGCACCAGAGAGCCCTGGGATGGCACTGGGAACCCAAATCCTGGGATGTGAGCCATGCGAGGGGATTAAGTCAGCCTTGAAGGGGGAGAAGATCAGCTGACTCGCTGACAATGTGGTTTTCAGGGGAAATTTGTAGGTTTTGTGAGAGCCACAAAACAGTCAAATGGAGCTCAGAAAGGTCAAGGAACTTGAGGCAGCAAAGTCAATCCTTCTCTGTAGTACTAAAACTTTACATGGAAATTTTTGCAGATGATTTTTACCTCTCTGAAAATAGAAGCTGATAATGAAACTGTGGACTTGAATTTAATGATCCGAGTGTGAAAGGGCACCTATAAAATGATTTCTCCTTTTGTTGGCTGCTTGTAACCAATGGTTTAGGAAAACATAAACAATTTACAGCAACAAAAGGAATTTTTTTCCCCTGACCTGAATGCAGTAATTGCTACATTTATTTTATGATTCTCTTTTTGGAAAGAAATAAAATAAAATCCATGATGAGCAGAGCAGAGGGCATTTGGAGCCAAACAAGATAAGTGACAGATGGTCACTGAATGTCCACACAAAGTCATAACATCAGAGATCTTGGAAAGGACTCTGGTCCAGGCAATGAATAACATGGCGTAGTTTCCTAAACTTAAATAGGTACTTTTGAAGCATAACTCTAAAATCACCCTGAAGTATTTTTAAAACTCCTCAATATTGTGCCTGTGGGGGGAAGCTATTTTTTGTCTGTTGGCGGTGATTTCAGGAGTGAATTTTGGCAAGCTCAGCTGAGTTCCCTCACTGCACAGTATATAGTAATGTTCATTATGATTATATCAAATACTATCCATTTTGTGCAGAATTAAATTTGATCTAATTTTGAAATGAATTCAAACTCCTAATACCCAGGTGCATCCTGGAATCAGATTTTTCTTGGTAATTAGTCCATGACTCCTTGAGGGTTAATTTTTTTTTAATTTTGTAAAAAAACTCTTATTCTATTTTACGTTACCGCCTTTTGTACGGAAAATATTTAACAGAGCAACAAACGGGCCCTCTATTCTACCTTTTTTGTTAGAGGCCAAGAAACCACAACAGTGGATCACAAAGATTCCCAAAGCTCTCTCAGTGCTGTGCTCCTGAAGAAGCAGAATACCTTTCCGATCTCCAGGGCTGAAGCTCTGGAGAGTTTTGAGTGTTAAAAGTTTCTAATCTTTTATTCTGCTTCACTTATCTGGCAATACATATTCATGAGGAAGGTCATTATAGCAGCACCCAGTAGTGTGGCTCCAGTTTAGAGCAGCGGCACTCGGCGCTCAACAGCCAAACTCACAGAAGCTCAGCAGTCAGGAGAAAGCAATATTCTGAAACCCAATGAAACCAAAAAAGTTTTCACCTACGTTATTGGGCTACCGGGGGGAAAAGAGCTTTCGAACTTATTTGTGTCTGTCTTTCTAGAGATTTTAAAAAGGCATTTTGCCTTGAGAGTGCTCTGGCAGCTACTGCATACCTGTATTTTTCAACTGCCAGAAGAGTGCCGCACAGGGCAAGTGGGGACAGGGGCACAAAGGTCATGGATTCAAAGAGCCTGGTCACCAAATTTCAAAGAAGAGTGGGCTGAAAAACAGTGCAAGGATCAGGTTTGTTCTTCTACAGCTGTGGTCTGTGACCACTCCAGATGTTGGTAACAAACTTGATGATACCAAAAAAATTCGTGTAAGACAAACTAGCAGCTAAATGAGCTTTGAGTCACAATTAGATGCAGAGCTGGGATTTTAGAGGAAGCTCCTGGAGACTCCCTCAGGCCACCTGAGCTTGAAGGAACTCTGCATGTACCGGGGGTACCCCAATCCTGTCCACTGGCCCCAAACGCAAGCACATACAAATGCAACTTTACAGCATCCCTCCTGTAAATGACAAATACCAAAAAAACCCAGCTACCTTTCAGTTTCCTGCCTCACATCACTCTATTTGTACCCTCAGTGCAGTATAAAACAATTTTCCCAGTGATTTATAGTTTCATGATTGTAAAACTCTATGCGGATTACTTAAAACTAATATATGCTAGATAAAATGTTGCCAGCATTCAAACAGGCGTACTTTTTAACATTTCAATTAAGCATTTAATTCAAATTACTTTATCATTACTTATATCAATGTCAACACATTTCAATGTATATAACTGTAGGTGTGTTTGGATGGGTGTGTGGCAGTAAATGTATAACCAGTATATTTCAATACCACAAACTGCATATTAATTTCTTATCGACTGTTTTGCCAAAGCATTAGTTTGACTCATTAGATTCAAGTGCCTGTGAATGTATGAGAGTCAAAGAATGACATGGTGAGACAAAGGAGGGCATTTCTGTCACCCAGCACAGAGGAGGAAGGCCATTTCCTCCCATTCTCGTGTATTTGTGCCTCAACAGGAAGAACATGCAATGCTGCAATACATTTCCCTGCACGTGGCTGCAGAAGCAAATGAAAAGGAAAAAAATAAAATGTCAGTGAGGCCTTTATATGCAGTCTGGGGATATACTAGGGTGTGAGTAGAGCTCTCATTCCCTCTGCCTTTCCAGGACCTGGCAGCTTCTGGAGGAATCCTGCCCTATGCTGGTATCTCTCTCTCATTTTGGAATGGAGGATCAAGTGTCCTGAGTGTTTTTTCCTCTCTTTATTGTCAGCTTTTATCTTTGCTCCGTGGGGTTGGCTGCCTCTGCACTGCAATCAGGGCCCTCATCTTTTATTTCAGTGATTTCAAGTTAAGATTTTATTGCATCCTTATCACTACCGTGGTCCTGGAGACAGTTTCTGTAGCTTCCCTGACTTCCCAGTATTCTGCCCCTGATATCGATCTGAAAGATTGTTTCTTCTCCTCTGAACATCACCTTCCCTGCTCTTGACTTGTGCCAAGTGACTGTGTCTGTCCTTGGCCCGCGAACCCATCCTGAGCATTGACCAGCTCAATGTTGGGTTACCTGAACTGCATCTGGAGCATCCCTACCAGCCTTGTGGCAACTTAATTTTAGGTGATGTTGAAGGAAAAAGTGATTTTCCATAGCTCAGATAGCTTTTATCAGAATATTCTTAGTATTAAACAATTATGCCATTCAACGAGTTAAAACTACCGCCCTCTAGAGACTATTCAAAATTCAGTAACCTTGGCAACAAAATAAAAAGCAATTCTGATTCAGTTGTTTAAAATGGGGAAAATACACCCTTACATATGTGAATGTATTGTTAACAGATTGGTTTAGGTTGTTCTTATTTTCCTAATTGTATGGCTTCCTTAAACATTCCAGTATTAGAAAACACCACATTTTATTCATATAAGATTTGTCCTACGTTACAGAACACCTGACCAGGAAAAAGAAACAAACACATCTCTCTGAAACAGAGTCAGAAAATGGTGCAGGAACCTACAGACATTCTTGTCAACTGACTGTAAACAGAAAATAGCAGTATGCACTCAGGTGACTTTTCAAGGCAAACTGAGTAGTCACTCATTATTATTTTCATATTTTATCTTTGGGAGAGTCTCAAAACTTGCTCTATCCCCTGAAGAGGTGTGCATTTCAGGGTAGGAATCAAAACAGAAACACTCCCTTCAAAGCTGAAGCCTTGTATAGCTCCAGAAGATGAGCTGTGTGCTAAGAGACAAGTTGGTGAGTCTGGACAGCGCTGCTGAGTATCTAGGAAATATCTGGGGCCCTCTCTAGAGGTTGGGTGGCTTTGTGCCCCAGCACCACCGAGGTCCCAGGTGCTCTGCACCTCCACAGGGCTTCACAATTGAATTTGGCTGCCTGAGATTCTCTTTTTGCTTTTGCAAATTATACCAAAGTATTACTCTCATTGACTTGCGAGGCTTGAGGCAGTAAGCTCAGGCCATCTAACAGCAAACTGCTAAAAGTGCTGTATGTTTTCTTTCTTTAAGTTTGCGAAATAATTTGTTTCCCCAAGCTAGTGATAATATGGATTTGGAGCACAGCTTTCCCAGATTTATTTAATAAAGGGTTACCATTTTTCTTCTAGCAGAAACAATCAGAGAAAAGAAAGCTATTCTCCTCCACACAATGGAAAGCAGGATTATAGAATAAACGCAAGGGAGATAAGAAAGGTGAATCAATTTAAATGACCTTTGCTCAAGCTTCATTGAAACAAATGAATAAGAGGATTTATCTACCAGAAAATAAAGCGGAAATAAGAAAATAATGGCTAAACAGCAAACTAAAGGAAAAATTCTAATTATATTGAAAGAGATTTGCCAGGGTTTCTTAGTTTAAAATTAAAAACAGCTTAGAGTATGTTAAAACATGTATAGATTAAAGCTGAGCAAACATAATAAACCCACTTGGACAGCTAAGCTAGGAGTAGGATAGAATGCAGTGCTTGCAGCTGAGAAAGGGCTTTGCCTATTTGCACCATTAACTTTCTAAAATTTAGTCCTCCTGCCTTATGGATCAACTGTTTCAGAGATTAATTGGCTCGCTAATACCATAAAATCCTATTTTTTTATTTCTCACTTAGGACAGGACGCTAAATAGTCCATTGCAAAGCTAGGCAGAAAAAGCACATAAGTGGAATTTTAACGGTGCCACAAGCAATAGTTGTGGGGCTGAAGGTCCTGAGTGTTTGCTAAGCCCTATCCTGGTGCACAGGGTCCTCAGCCTGACACTGGCCTGGCTGTGCCAAGCAGAGGCATCCCTGGGACAAGTGCCAAGGTGCAAATCCCTGCTGTCCAGAGCTGGCGGGTGCCAGACAGCACCCAGCAGCTCCTGGAGCCCACCCAGAGCCTCTGCTGCCCACTGCCAGCCCAACACTGCTGCTGAGCACCCTGAACAGCATCTACCTTCTAGTGGTGGGCAGAACCTTATTGGGGGTTGTTTTTTGATCATAAATATTTTTTCGCGTTTGTAAAAAAACCACCTTAAATAAGCAAACTGCATATGCAGTTCTTCTGATGCCTTTTTTTTTTTTGTTTGTTTAGCTTAAACCTCAAATCTTTGCCTCCTTTTGATATGACAATCAACCAACTAAGACCATTAATTACATGGTGATAAATTTCTTTCAATGCACAGATACCAGGGTAATAGTTTTAAGCAAAGTCATGGAATTTGGCAGCTTTTCTTTCCTAGCAAGATTATGTCAGTGCTCCTAAATCCATCGATCCAGTGAGACAGTAATTAGTTAATTTAATGAGAATCAAAGGATTTTAGCCTGCAGAATTTACAGTACTAACAAGACAGGTTATTTTTGGAAGCTGTTTCCAATACAAACACTTCAATCAGCCAGCAAGAATATTGTCTCTTGATTAAAAAAACAGAGCATCGTTTATCGTTATCACCACAGGGTTCAGCTAATGCTGGAAAATATCCTGTGCTTACACTGGTTTTGGCAAGTGCTAGAGAGTGCCTGTTTTGTTTCAAGAACATTATTATGAATCACCTTTGCGAACATCTTTTTAGGGTGCAGCCATGTGCATGGATGGTTCTGCTTCTTCTCCTTAATTATTTTCCCCCCAGAGAGGAGATTTCTGCTGGTGCCTGATTGCCGTGGCTGCCAGGGGCAATACAGTGGGCAGGCAAAACAGAGCTCCACTGCAAAAGGCAGATTTGCTTCGCAGCAAGATATGCCCGAGGAATATTGGTTTCAGCTGAGGGGCTGCACACATGCCAAATGTGCAGGAAAACTGTGTTGGGCATGCACCAGCCTGGAGACTGCCTTTGCCATATCTCGAAGGCACGATTAATTGTTCTGAAGAGACATCCTAAGCCTGGCATTTAATTTAGCTCTACAGAGCCATTGCACTTCTGCTGTTAGCACGAACAAGCAAAGAAACCTAAACCGTTCCACAAAAGAGCAAACCAAATAAAGCCAACCAGGAGCCAATAAAGGAAAAATGCAGCCCATGAGCCTCTGTCATTCATCTGTGCTGAGCAGGCCCAGGTATAAAAGCATCTGAGACAGACAGACAGCTGGACATCCCCCACATCCCCTGGGAGTGAGGACTCCCCTCCCAGTTTTTGCTGTGCAAGGGACCTCTGGTAAGAATGTATATTCTGTGGATAAGTGTCTCCTGCAACTGCAAGAAGTCAGGCATAAGGTAGTCTCCACAAAATGTGAATTATTGGAAGTGCATACCTTTGCTTTCGTGGACCATGCTTGCAACACACGAGCTGTGCACAAAGGGGCTGTGAAAAGTGCAGATATCGCTCATCTCTGGAACTGCTTCCAACTCTGGCTTTCACCACAAACTTCATGGCTCCCTTCGTGGGTGATTTTGCTTATTCAGCACACGTACTGCAAACAGCCTGAACGCTTCAGGTGGCTCTAAGGAAGAAAGGTGAAGATGAGAAGTATTTTGTGGCAAAACTTTCCTCATAATATAATTTTTTAGAGAGGCGTGAGTTTCTGAGGTGTTTATTTAAAAGCATCTTCAATTTACAGTCAGCTCCAGAATCACTGCATAATATCCCCATCATGGAAGTAGTCAGTTTACACACAAGTGTAACAACTTTTTTCCTGTATTCCTCTTTGCTTACATAAAATAGACATTTGAGTATAAAAATATTGTGATTAAACTGGAGAATTTGTTGGCTGAGTACTTAAACAATTCCCTTTCTAGAGAAATAGGAACTATTTAAATAAAAGAGTCAATGCCTTCTCTGCAGATGCTTTAAAAGATTATTTAAATCTTATAAATATTTAAAGACCTGCAGAGAAGTTAATGGATTTTTAAAGAAAAACAAAACAACAATGTGTTATGAGCAACAGCGTCTTATCTTCTACTAAACCAATTAAATGAAAGAGTAAATCCTATGTTGTGACTGCATTTTGAAAATTACCTTGGTTGAACTAGATTGTATCTCTGTTGAGATGCAGTCAGGATTTTGCTGAAAATAACACCAGTGTTTTTCAGCTTAAACAGGTGAAGTTCCTGCTGCAGGAGCATCACATGGCCCTCAAGAACCAATGTGAGGATGCAGGTTTCCCATCCTTCCCTTTCTTTGCTGTGAATAGCAGGTCCTGGCCAGCGTCTGATTCCCATGCTCATTTTACATGCCTGAAGACCAGACCTTCCTTGTTTAAAAGAGTCGGTATAATATTTCTGAGGGGGTTAAAAAAAGAAACTAAATCTGATCAAGTTTGTAAATAAAGCTACTCAGTGCAATCACTTCTTTCTCCCTGCTGGTAGTGACTGACTGCGTTAAATATATAAAAGTTTGTTTTTACACAGATCCTTGGGAATTTGAAGGTGAGCACATATTCAGGCCTGTGGAGTGGTGATTGGTTAGATGGGGCCTCACATGGTGTATCTTGGTGACTTGTGAGGAAAGCTCCTCAGTTGCTACCAAATCTCAGCTCTGACAAAAGCAAAAAAATCCAAACACCTCCAAATTTTATGATTTAAAATTGCCTATTTCACTACTGCTCTCTGTGCTAAATATGCACTTTCCACTCGGTAATTAAGCTTGATCATGAAGACAAAAACATCTTTTGCACATATTTTTAAGACAAAATAGTGGTCTAACTTCATTTACTTCACCACAAAGCTGGAGTGCTCCATGTTGAAGTGAGAGGAGAACAAAGGCCTTTTTACCATTACCTTTGAATCTGTAGAAAGTTTAAAGTGATGTGAATAATGTGGTGGGGGGAGAGGGGGGTTGGTTTTATTTTTTTCCAATGCTCTGCTTTATTCTCACTGAACACATTGACAAATGTTAAGATGAAACCGCTGAAGGAAGTTCTGCAGAAATCCTGGCCCCCTAGCAACACGGTTACTATGCACAAGGAGTACATAAAACCTTATTCCCCAAAAAGACCGTGTTTGAGGAGGGAATAAAATTTTATTTTCTTTTAAAATAAAGATAAGGTGCTTGCAAATGTTTCACGTGCTTCTAAATATACGGTAAGCACAATTTGAATGGAGGCAGGATTCACAATATAAACTCGGAATGATGACCGTGGTACGGAAGCAGGTAACTAGTGGAACCAGAGATACAGATCTTTTCTGTGAAAGGCATGTTTCCACCACTATGAATCAGGAGAAACAGAGCATTTGATTTTGAGTCCAGAGAAACAGAAGTAAAGAGGACAGAAGCATCCACAAAGGGGAGCTGCTATAATAAGGGAGGGCACGTGAATGGGGAAAGCTTTTGGCAGCCTAGTTATGCCATGGAGAGGCCTCGGCCTGCAGGGAGAGGTGCTCCACAAAAGGCAGGCCTGCAAGAAAGCAAAGTGAATAGGAGAGGAAAATGAATCTTTTCACTGGCCAGATGAAGGATGCTCTCAGAACAATGTGCCTCCAGGAATAAATCCTCTTTCTCCTCTCTCAGCAGCTTACCCAGGAGCAGAGCCCACAGAGTACTAACGATTGCAGCGAGTTAATGAATATGTGCTGTAGCGGTGCAGCTTATGAAGCATCGAGCAATTTTTTAAACCATCATTTGTCCTCCAAAGTCTTGCTAAGGAAGAATCCTATTGCTATACATCTCTAAGCAAATGCTTTGAACGTGTTGCTTTTAGTGGTTGCGTATTTTCTCCTTGACCAAAGCTTTTGTGAGCTGGTGTACAGTGCAGTACAGGTTTCACCATGCATGTGAGAACAGCTAAACTAAGATGCACAGGGTTGTATCCTTATACATTTGGTCACCAGAAACAAGGGGGTTCTTTCGCTTCCAACAGGACATATGCACACAAAAAGCAGACTGAGCTGCTGAGAACTTAACTAAGGGTCCTCCATGCTGATCTCTGGGGAAGACCCATGCTCTGCTGCCCTCCATCACTGTGAAATTGGCAGGGCTCTGGCACTGACCAGCTGTAGTGCACAGTGAATGATTTCGATATTCAGAAATGGTTATTTTGCAACAATATTTCCCATGGAAGCAGAGGTCTGAGTCCCAAAGATCTGTACTGTAGAACCCCAGCACTGCTACCATCACCACCTGACAGGGACACGTGCCCAACAGGCTCACCAGCTTCTGCCACATCCTGGCAGAAGGAATATGAACAAGCCTTGGGAAAAATGTGGGATTTTTTTTTTCCTCTCTAGAAAACACCGTTTCCAGCAGCAGGCTTTGTAGCTTGTTTCACTTTTCCAGCTGATCACACCCAGTGCAGATGCAGCCTAAGGTAGTGCTTTTCATTTTGTACATCCACATTCACAAGTCTCTCTCATTGTTCGTACTTTTGACAGGGGTTACCAATTATACTGTGTGTCGTACATGGCAACTGTTTACAAGAAAATTACATTGTTTATATATTTTTCCTGCAGTTAACAAATTATCTTAAATGTCAAGTTGCTTGATACAGAAATAAGGGAGCCTACTGTATGCTTTAAAGCACTGCAATTGTTGGTAAATTGTACTCAGCGCCAAATTAGAGACATCATTCGGAAGGAAAATACTTTCCCAAGGGATTCATCTGACATCATAAACTATGAAAATGAAGGCTTAACAATTTATAAATGTCAGCAGAACAAAACCACCCGATTTTTTGAGCACAATTAGTCACATGCAGTTAACTGTTTAACACTTGCACTGTACTGCTATTGATCTCTGATTGCTTTCATGAAATTAATATGATAGCTGTTCATTTATCATTAATTGTGCTGTGAGCTTCAGAGAGGATAGAGAGCATGAAGGAGGTTGGCTTACAGACTGGACCCAGTAGTTTTTGGCATAATGAGTGAAAGTGAGCCACATCTCTAATTCTGCACGTATGAACCAACCATAACAATCATGCTTGTCCTCACCACTGTCTTCTGTGTTACTCTGGCAGCAGGTTTTATCAGCTGGGGCCGCTAGGCATTGAAAAAAATCAGTGTTTTCTGTTTTCATACAGAGGTGTTGCCAGTCAGGGGCTGTGGCTGCCTCACAGGCGCAGTTCAGGGCAGCACTGAGCCAGCCACCCACTCCTCTGCTCAGCCTCTGCTGCGTGCTAGGAGCATCAGCACAGCAAGACCATCTCTCCCAGCTCCACAGGCAGGTTAGTGAATCCCAGCAGCTTCAGATAACACCCACCACCCCAGGAAGTTGTTGTTGGTATACTTGTTTCACTGACCAGTGCCTTTTCTCCTCAAGGCCGATTCCCTGTTGGAAGATGTTGTGACCCATCTGGAAACCTGCCAATCTGCATGGCTGTATGTACAACTGCCGCTTCCCCTCACTCTCCCAATAGTCTTCCATAAAAAATCCAGCTCTGCTGGGCAAAAGAGTCTTATTTCAATGCCCTTGTTTTCCTCCCGGAATGCCCCTTGATCACATAATATACATGAGAAGAGATGGTTCCTGCTTCCACGCCTGTCACTTTGCTTTCTGCACTGCTACATTTCAGCAGAAGGAGCGCATGGCCTCTTCCGTAAAGTCACAACTTGCTGGTACTTGGTACTTCTGATATAAATTCTTGTTTTTCCCAGAGTTGCAATGACAAATCATAAACATTTGCTCTGCTCTTAATAATGAGTAACATTCTAATGTTTCAGAAGGGCCTCAGCGCTCCTGCCTGTATTCACCCTACTTCTATGGAGTAGCAAATGGGATAGACAATTCACACAGAACTACACTGGCTAACCATAACCCATCCCTGTATCACACTTCAGTGGTTTCTTTCTGTGCCTTTCCAGCAGCAGATCATCAGCCACTACAGAAGAAGCTTTACTATTAATTATGATGGTAATGTAATATGATTTGCACTTGCTTCATACGTATTACATGTTTCAGACGGATAATAAGGGGAACAATGTAAATACCTGAAGAAAAGGCATAATATATAGGTTATAATATCTAGACAGGGATCTCAGAAGGAGAAAGAAAAATATAGTAGTTGAGAAATATTTTGGGGAAATCAGAACCAAAGGATCTTAACAAAACTGACTGCAAAAGGAATTAGAACAACCCCTAGAAGCATATAATTTCCGAGTATTTCCTTTCAACTAATTTGTGATTTAGAAGACGAGCATCCTATGCAGACTGGCATTAGAAATGAGATTAAATTGGAAGGAGGGAAAGGAGAAAGGAGGGAAAATGTTCAAAATGAGGGAAAGGTGAAAGAGATGCATGCATTAAAAGCAGTAAATTGTCACTCAAGACACAGTGGTGGGACTATGACTGGTAAATAGAAGGATTTTTTTTCCCAACAACAGAATCATTTCAAGAATGTTTCACTGTCTCTTCTTATTTACATTAATATGTATTTGATCATTACAAACTATGAAAAATGTCAGTAACAAAGTTCTTCAGCTACAAGGGCAGTCAGTGTTTATGAAGGAAGATTGGGTTGCAGCATCCCAAAGTCCACAAACAGCTGATGACAATTGGATGGTCCCAGTCAAGTCCCTGCACTCCATGTGTGCCTTTTCTACAAAGTGAAGACAGTATTTGGTATAGCTTCTTTTCTCTGAATGTTTTATATGAGATACCAGCTCATATATCAGATCACATTTCATTATCTTTTATGGTAATGCCTGGGCCATCTATCATATTCTCTAATAAATCTTAGTTTTGCCAGCCCAGCAGAGTATCATAATGTTACCTTTCAAAATACTGCTTTCAGCAGTGGATACACAGGGCTGCATCTTTCACATGGGCTTTTTGCTGTTTATCAAAATGAAACATGACATCTACTGTAAATGATATTCCCATTTAGTGCTTAATGATACATCTGCTTCCTCTCATCCACAAATTCTGATGGTTTGCTAAACAGATATTTTGTTCAGTGACAACCTGTATGCCAAACTGAGGGTTCGTTATCTTCAGCCTATCAGCAATGGAAGCTGATGCAATTATGAGTTGGGACTATGAGTTAAAATAGCTCAGGTATTACAACAAAAAAAAGCACTTGCAAATACTGGATTTAACACCATGCTGACTTCCAGAGAAAAAGATTAGTTTTAAAATTTTAGGTGCCATCAAGCTCTGCTATTTTTTTCCAATCTAAGGGTAAAAAAAAAAAGGGTGCTCTGCCAATAATAACTTGACTGAGAAGCAACCATATTGGCATGAAAAATGTGAGAGAGATCATAATAATACCTTTCCATTAGCTTCTGGGGTACTTGAATGACCATGTGGACACATTCAGAATTTCATGGGATTTGGGGACAATAGAACATAGAAGAATTTGTTGCGGCAGCCCCAATCTGTGTCCTATTCCACAGTCTCTGGCTGGTATCACTCTCTGCTGTCCAATGAGCAGCAGGGCTCAGCATCCAACATTTAGGCAATCAATTTCCAAGGATTTTTGACAGGCAGAACATGCAACTTACAGTAGACTTACAACAAGGTGTAATTTTTGCAAGTTAAGCTAAAGAGGACTAAACACAGTTTATTAATTTCTGCCTAAATTAACTTTAAATTTCTTATTTTTCTCTTGGACTCTAGAATTTTTCAAAGACATTTTCTGAACTTTGATAGAACCAGTGGACATCTCAGTGGTGTAAATTAGCTCTTACCTCCCCTGAGACAATAACTTGAAGGAGTTAAATATACATAGTTTTGTTGTCAGGAATACTCAGTAAAAAACCCCCACATTTATTTTGTGGTTGGTATCCTGACTGTATATTCATAAAAAAAGAGAAAACCTCCACTTTCATCACTGACTTTTGGCCAGGCTGGTGTGTGGGAAGTGGGCACGGCCCTCTTTCTCCTTTCCAGAGACTCTGGAGGTCATCCTAGGGAGCAGATGGCTCTCCGGCCATCACTCACAAGCCTTGCTCACACACCTCTCTGACAATGCATTAAGCTGTTACAGGCTGACCATGATCCCAAGCATCCCAGGGACATGGCCTTGTCAAAATAAAGCTGATTTCTGGGTGACACTCCCAATATTGAGATATCTGAGGTGTTACTGGAAGAAGTCAGAAAGTTCATTTAATGTGAGCCTTTCACCTGAATTTCCAGCCATTGCCATGCTGACATCTGGTTAAAGGAAGGAGACAAATCATTATTCTTTATCTTACCTGTCACTCAGTACATTTCCTCCTCAGAAAGCTGATAGCTCAAGAGTCACACCCTTAGAACAATGTTTTGGCTCCTGTTCCAATGAAGAAAGTATCAATTCATTATTTTGAAAGGTTGTTTAATATTTAAAGAGAAATTCATAGTTTTAAAATATTACATCTTCTAAGTGAAAACTCTATGGCCACTAGAGAAGACCATATCTATGCCCTTACCCAGTCTCCAGCTCTGCTAAGTTCTCTTTCTGCCAGGATGACCTCTTCCTTCTGACACCCCAGGAAGGCCGGGAATGAGGTGGTTGTGGGGAGTGCAGCCATTTCTGCACATCCCATCCTACACTAGGGACTGAAAGCTGGATGCTTTCTCCTATCCCACCCAGAACAAAATGAAGATCATTTCCCTGCACTGAGGCTGCCTGTGTCTCCACAGTGACACTGGTGCTTTAGCTGCCACCTGAACGCTGTCCCTCAGCCCTCCACCTCCTGCCACCACTCCAGCCCCATTGCTGTGTGCCAGGGCACAGGGACGCTGCTTGGAGCTCAGTCACCATGCTAACATTGCCTTCCTTTTCCACCTGCTGTTCTCCAAACTGGTTTTACTTCTCCCCCTCCAGTTCAGCTGGCAAATGAAGAAAAAAAGTAATAAAAACATCCATTACCTCAGACGTCCCACATAACTCTAGTTCTTTGCTCCATTCTCAGACAACTCTCCAGGAATTGCATGAAAACCTCTGTAGTTGTTAGTGGAAATTCACTTCACAGGGACAAAAATCTCCAACTCAGCAGCAGAAGTTACATTAAAAAGAGTTTGTCCGTGTAAAGCTCTTGATGAAAGGAAAATGTGACAGCCAAATTGCCTTCTCTCATCTGTGTTCCTCCTTGGCCTGGCACAGACTTCATGAGGTGAACGAAGGGCTCCCATTGATGTCAGTGGACTGGGGATCCTGTTCTTGATGTCCGTGCTTTGAGGGGCAAGAGAGCACCTTTGTACTGCCTCTATCTAGGTAATTTTAATTGTGGCAGTGGAGCGAAACAGCACCTGTACCTAAAGAATAGAAAAGGGAATGTTAAAAAGGGGCTGAGAAGTGCTGCAAGACAGGAGGAACTGCCTGTCAGTGAAAATAATGAGGAGACTAGGAGGTGTGTTTGGCGTGTTTTTTAGGGAAGGTTTAAAGAGCTGCTGGCTCTTCTCTGTGTAAGTGCGGCGCTGATTTTAGGTAACGTGTCCAGTGGATGCGTACATCCTTCCTCACTGAGATGGAGATATCTGCTCCTCCCCAGCTCTCCTCCTCACTGGCCAGCAGCTTCTGCTGGACACAGCTCCCAACCTCTCTGCTCCTGAGAGCAGGGCACAATCACCAAACATGTACCAGACACACCTTTTCTCCTCTGAAAGGCCTCTCCTGCCTTCTCTGTGCTGAGGGATGCAGCCCCAGGGATGCAATTTCCCTCTTTCAGTCTCCTACAGGAATTGCCCCCACATAAATGATCCGCAGGACCAGCCTGAACATGCTGCACATCCCTGATGATACAGGGAGCACAAGCCTAGAGGATTAGCAAGGGCTTCATGCCACAGGGGGGGCTCCAACTACTGCAATTTTCCCTCAGGACAGGAGATCCACTCTATCCTGCTACTTGATCCTTAAAATAACCTCTATATTTTGCTGCTTGCAAACTAGTTCAGTTTTCTGAAGATTAAATTCTCTCTAGATTAATGACGAAGGAAATCAGCTTTCTTGCAAGATGCTTCTTTAACACTTCCCTCGGATACAAACAAATGTAAGCTTTGTGAAGCTTTTTTTTAGCAGGAATGCCTGAGACTTGGAAATGCTCATACTCTTACTGGTATTACAGGTCACTGCCCTTCTCAGCACTTCCCAGAGCTGAAACACTAAATAGCTTGTTATTTCTGTTTAGAAATGTGTCTGTGCTTGCACCCGCTAGTAACCCTAGTGTAGCAAGGAAAGATTAAACATTCAAGCAATTTAGCTTAGTTCCAGTTCATTTTCAATTAACAGGAGAAAATCCTCTCAGACATAATAGGCTATGTCTTGTTGGAGGTTAGTTTATTTGTCTGACTAAAGTAAGTATTTAGGCTTACAAGTTAAACTCACTAATGTTGTTACAAATGTAGTTTATTAAATAAAAAGCATTCAGAAAAAGCACAGAAAATTAAAACACTGATTTCAAAGATATTTCCCCTTTTCAGGAGACTTTAAACTAGTAAATACTCTTAAATGAAATCCATACCAACCATTTCAGGGAATAAATTTTAGCACTATTATACCAGGTTTTATTTCCAAACCTCTAACCTTTCTGTATGTTTATTTGGTTTACTTAGAATGTAAAACCTGCTGTGGAGCAATTCAGCTTGTCTTTTCTGATACCATGACAAGCTGGGAAGGTTTATCCAAATTCCCATTTTCCCTAACATATTAGGCAAGACGATGTCTTCTGAAGACGTCTTCCTGTCTTTATAGGCAAGACCAATCCAAGGAAATAAGGAGGTTGGCTGGCCAACACTTTCCATTGAGGTTTAATATCATGTCATCAAACAAAAGCCAAAAATTTGTCTCTTCACAAACTGATGCTAATTTTGCTAAGGAAGGCAAAGATTCCTCTTCCTGTGGCAAATGAAATCAAACAGTTTCCACAGGTAGAAGATCAGAAAGTGTAAGGGTGGAGAGGAAAGCAGATGCACATCCAGATTTTTGAGTAAAATCTCATATAAATACCTGAACTGAAAAACACACATATCTCTGTTTAACTGGTTTTTCTATTAAGGAATCCTTTCCAAATGACCTTTCCCCAAAGCCAAAAGAACTCAGACTGGAACTTCCTGCTTCATCCATTCCCAAGCTGCTAACTTTTGCACTTTTATGTGTTTCTTGTGTTTTTCCCCGTCTTCAAAAATTTAATAACAAACAAAACCATCCTTTAAATCTTTTTTCCCATGGAATCACAATGCCTTCTGTAAAAGACAAAAGCCATTGATAGGCACATATCAGTGAGGTGCATTTAGAAAGGTACAATGAAAGAAAGAGGATAAGAAAAAAGCATGAAAAATGTGGAAAGTCCGAGAGCATTTATAAGCTGTCTGATACACTTTTGATTTACACATCTGGCAAGAACTCTGGTAAGAAGTAATGAGAAAGTTACAGGGGTATGAGGAATCAGCAGTGCAGAGGATATTATGCATCTGTGAGAAATACGGGAAAAAATCCCACCATTCTCATTCAAGATGTTTTGACAGAATTAAAAAGGAATACTCTCACAAAACAAGAAAACATCATAGTCATCTTTCCTCCAGCAGTTCTCATGGACCAAGCATTTCCTCTTGCCTGGTGACAGAAGGAAAAATTGTGTACCCAGCTCCTCAGAGACACAATATGCTCCAGTTCCAGGGCAACCTGTATTTAGGAAATCAATTGAAATGAGAACGATAAACATTTAAGATCCCTGGGGAGCTAATGATCCTCTTACAGCCCAAAGACAGCACAATTATAGTAATCTTTACACAAGACTGAGGACTGCAGCTCCCACCCTGAGCACACACGTGGGAAACATCCCATGGGGCTGAGTGCTCCTGACAAGCCAAGGTGACACCAGAGAGCTGTATCAGAGAGAAATGTGGGACAGACACTCTTCTGGGGTGAAGGGGAGGTCTGGCTGGTGCCATGCCTATGACAAATGGACACATCTTGTTGTCTGGAAGGTATTTGAGTCCTTTTTTTGTTCTTTATTTCCGACTCACCTATACATTATTTTGGCATCTTTGTACTTTGCCACATCCCATTACGAAATGGAGATGAGGAGACAGGAAAATAACCATGCTGGGACATGGCTGGCTGCATCTAGGCACAAAACCTTGCTGTGGAGGCAGTTTTTTTTCCACAGAAAACTGCTTCTTTGGAGTGGGGCTTCCTATACAAAGCTGCCTTGGTGCCCCAAGACCCAGCCTCTCCCATCACCTCCCCATGCCTGGCTATTTCTCAGGCTCTAATAAGGAAATGCTGATAAGGTTCAGATGTGGAGTTGGCAGCCATAAGTCCCAGCCATGTTCTGCCTGCCAGAAAGCTTCAGAAACTCAAACATACTGAGATTTAAAGGGTTTCCAGTGACAGAAGTTTGATTTTTCTTTCCTTTAGCAAATCTATTTAGTCTTTCTTAGTTGTTCTGGATAGATAAACACCAGTTAGAATCACACACTTTTGCATTCACACCTGAGTCAGAAATGTTGCTCTAGTTTTCTAATTTTATCCACTTGTCCTGCATAGCTTGTTTATCTTCTATATTCTTCCAGCCCACTCCTGTTTGCTTCGTGATTTGTCTCTTAACACATGCTATTCCACCATCCTAAAAATAAAAACTCTTAATTTTCCTATGGAGTGCTCTGCCACCCACCACTACAATTTATAAAGAGCTGTCACCACATTCAAGTGCCAATCTTCCTCAGTGAAGAAGTGCTATACATCTTTCTGAAACTTCAGATTCTGCACCAGATCTGACAGACCCAGGCTAGGATAAGAACATTTTGAAGTCAAAATTGTATGGATTGGAATCTCTTTCTGGCATAGTCTATATGTCCCATGGACTGATTTTTCTATCTGTCTACTGTCCCATAATCTACATTCACCCTTTATGCAAAAATTCATTTTGCATCTGCAGAAACAAAGTGCCATAAATAATTTACTATCTCCTTGCTTGCAATTCGACCTCTTTCTAGAAATTTGTGCAAAAAAGAGACATTTATCAGGTGCTTGATATGTTTGCCTCCTTATTCTACTTGTTCAGAGCCTGCCTCCTCCCTCCCAAGCAAAACCAAAAAAAAACCAAGTGACATACTTAGTCCAACAGGAAATTTCTGTTATTTACTTCAAAGAGCATCAAATGTGAATTCAGAGCCTGAATACTAAGGTGGCCCATTCTTGATGAAAATATTTCACTTGAGTAACTGTTTTACAGAGTTATACTAACAGAATAAGCCAAAGCTTACTCTCCCTCCCCTCTCTTTCAATGCCCACATACAGAATCACAATTTATGCTTTTTTGAAGACCACCTAGTCTTCAAACCACAGAATTAAATGGGTAGTTAATAAACAATCTCAATGCTGAAACCACCTCTTATGCTTTAATTACTGACTGAATAACAACAAATTTGTAGAAAGTGTTCTCTGCAAAATAGGCAAATGCATTTAACAACATTTAGCACTCTTTAAAAGTACAGATCATAGAAACTCTGTTAAAATTATGGTGTCATACTGCTTTTGTCTGTATTTCTAATACAAGTTAAGGTTTACACAGTAAGTTACTTTAAGTAGTGAGCAGACTTAAGCCAAAACTGATGCAGTTTGTCCTTCCTAATCAAAAACCTCGCAGAAAACCCGATGACAATCACCACTGCAAAACCCCAGTACTCTGCTTGTGAAAGGAAACCAAATGACTTCTCAGAAAAGAAGATGGGCATCTCAGCGGAACCATTTTAATCTGAAGAGTAGCAAATTGTGTGACTGAGTGATTTGACTCCAAAGCAAAATTTATGCAGTGAGGACTTCTGGGAACAGCTGGGTTCCAGAGCCCAACTACTGGAACTGAGGTGGTTTTTTCCCTCAGAGATTTTTTTGAAAAAACCACAAACCACTCCAAATTGAGAGATAGAAATCTTAATTTTACATTTGTAAGAGGGTTTTCTACGATTTTCTNGTGAGGACTTCTGGGAACAGCTGGGTAATGCTCAGTTCCAGAGCCCAACTACTGGGACTGAGGTGGTTTTTTCCCTCAGAGATTTTTTTGAAAAAACCACAAACCACTCCAAATTGAGAGATAGAAATCTTAATTTTACATTTGTAAGAGGGTTTTCTACGATTTTCTGATTGGTTTCCTCACTTTAACCTTCCTGCAGAATTTCCATCCTTTGACCTCCATTAGATTTTGCACATGGAGTTGTCTTTATTCTAACTTAAAGATATTGAAATTCATGATGAGTATTAGAAGAGACTTGAGGTTTCCTTTTACAAAGTAAAAGGTTTGAGATGAAAAATATTTTTCTGACTCAACCAGAGCTCTTTTGTATGTGAAGAATTTGAGTCTGATGTAACGCTCATGCTGGAAAAAATGTAGTCTTTGAAGTCACTCCATCAAAGTCAAAAACTACACCGTAATAAAGGAAAAAATGAGCTTTTTATGTCTTTTTTTTTGTTTGTTTCTTGCATTAATCTGAAAAAAATAATAAANATGGTAGAAGTGAAATATTGGTGTTTTACTCTAGGATGTTGATTCACCAGGAAAAAAATCAGACTATTTAAAGTCGGAGTCTTTTTTTTTTTTTTTTANTCTTGCATTAATCTGAAAAAAATAATAAAAGTCACCTGATTTATGTTTGTTCTTTGTGCATATAAGGCATGACAAATACATTCAAATATGCAGACCAAATACACTTCTGATAAAAAATTCAGGATTCTTTCCTTTCATTTTCATGGACTGAGTTTCAGCTTTTCATTTTGATTTTTTTTTTTTTTTTTTTGAATTAACATTTTCCAGTGTGGTCCCCTTTATCTGGTTTATTAATATTTCTCATGTCTTGAACAGAAATGACAACTTCTGCTGCACTTTTGACACTGAGAATCAGAAACATATATTGAGTCAAAGTAAACGAGGCTCACAAGTTTCTTTCCATTCTGTATCTTATGACATAAATGTGAGTCATAGCTTTGAAGCAATCATGAAATTAGATGCAGAGACTGTAAGAAACACATAAATAAAGGGGAAAAATTAAACTCTTAAGAAGACTGAATTAACTAAAATGAATTAACAATTTTCCAAGGAATTAGATTAAATTAATTTTTACAGAAAGAATTGGCAAGTGATTTCAAGTGTATAAATACAATGGTAGAAGTTATAAATACAATGGTAGAAGTGAAATATTGGTGTTTTACTCTAGGATGTTGATTCACCAGGAAAAAAATCAGACTATTTAAAGTCGGAGTCTTTTTTTTTTTTTTTAATTATGTAAAATTAAATTACAGTGATTATGTGGAGAAAAAGAGATGAACAAGGCACACATTTTGGCAGGGCCTGAATGTAGCTGTGCCAAATTTTTCTGTGCAGAAAGATCATACAAGCAAATTTTAAACTGAAAAAAAAAATGTCAGAATGGGCTGCAAGGGTCACCACGAACTTGGTTTCTCCTTCACTTTGGGTTTTAGGCTCGAGCTGGCCTTTCCTTGCTTTACTCTGTTATTTCTGTGCCCACAGTTAAGCATGCAGAAAGCACCTGGAATACTTGTCAGTGACCTCTGATGTCTCTGTGGAGGGTTCCCCAAACTTCTGCTGGCTGAACCCAAATTTCCTTCCTCATGCAGTCCTGGAGACTTTCCTACCTTGCAGGGTTGGTTTAAGTTTTTAAAATGTACCACTAGCAGCAAATACCCCTCAACATGCTGTTTTCAAGGCTTCATGGATGAGGGCACGTGTTTTCATTAACAAAATGTCTTTCCCTGCAGAAGAGAGATGTTCCGGGTATTCTGTGACTTCAAATATCCACCGAGCAAGTGGTTTCCCATGGCCTCTCATATCTTTTGACTCTTACATTGTGCCCTCGAGAGCAGCTTTCCCATTTCTGCCATGGCAAGGTACCGGCAAGGACACAAAAGTGCCAGCAGGAAGGTTACTGCAGCTGTACCCAGAGCAGCCAGGGACCTCATTTCATCCATCTGCACAGCTGCAGAGCTGGCACCAGCCAAATGCCGAGTGCCTGGACTGTGCCTGGACTCAGGGCAGGTTTCGGGACACCAAGAGAGATTGTGCAGTCGGTGTGATGGAGGAAAGGTTGAGACTTTCCCTGATTCAAAAACAGAAAACATCATTCATCTGAACAAACAATAAATACGCTCCTAGAGAAAGCATGGGGACAAGTATCAGCTACTGTGCTCACAAGAAGAGAAGCAATGGAAATTGCAGTAGGTGTTGTAATGGTTAAAATCATGAGGGACGAGCCGATGGAATTACCGCAAGACCATTTGCAGTGGACATATCTTCATTTCTGAGGAATCTGTCCCTCTTAAGGGCTCAGCAACACTTCTGGTGCTTGGCATGCTGACCTAAATCAAATTGACTAGAGAAGTCAATTTGCTTTCATTTGGGTAGGGAGAAAGGACACGTTTTCACATCCCAAATCTCTTTGGGGACCTGAATTATCTTTCTTTCCTTGCAGTCCGAAGAAATATGTGTTCATTTCCTATGCCTGTGCGTGGTTAGTGGCTCCTGGGGGAAGGAAAAAGATGTTCTCCTTGTTGCCTGGCTAGCATTTTAGGATTCCCCAGAGGTGTTACGCTCCTGTGCATCCTCAGGAGGGCAACTGGCACGCGCAAGCACGAGCGGATCAGTGAAAGATGCTGTTTGGAGGGAGGGGAGCTTTGTAATGATCTCTCATCATCACACACAGGACCTGGAGCTGCTTTTGCCAGCAAGATGCAAGCAGCACGACTTTTGGAAGGGAACAGTCACGAAGCAGCCGTGCTGAAGACAAGCACACCAGCCCTGCAATAGGGGCGCAGCAGCAGGAAAGGTGCAAGTTTCGTTACTTCTTCTAAAGCAACATTTAAAGGAAAAAGAAGGGGCAGAAATGTTAAAGAAGTACCTTTTAATTATGATAGGGATAGAGATTATAGCTATAACAGCATGGAAGATGTAAAACCTATTTTGCAAAAGTGATCAATTAAAAATCTGACTTCACGTACAAAAATGTTAAAAAGCCTCTCCCATTTCAAGGGAGAGGCTTCATTCATTTTGTCTAAAAATAAGCTGAGAGGAAGTTTTGTTTAAGAGCATAAGGCTTAAGTGCAATATAGTTGAAAGAAGATTTGATTTCTAAGAATATAAAAGATAACCAAAATTAAAGAAAATCTAACAATCTTTTAACCCCAAATAGACTTAATAATTTCAAAATATATCTTCCTACATCACATCCTCCAGTTTTGGTATCAGTGGCATGTTTACAAAGGCTATGGAAGCTTCAGTGAAATTACCTCCTCTGATCAAAACAAAGGTTTCCCACCCTTTGTCTTGCTCCATCCGTGGTGGTAAACAGACAATATAAATAGACTGATCCCTTTCACTCTCCTCTCGCTGACTGAAATGCAATCAATACCTCATCATCCTTTCTTGTGCACAGCAGTGCACAGGTTATTTAGCTTCTAAATACAACTATTGAGACTGTCAGCATCAAAGCACTGGCAGGATTGTCCTGCACTACTGCGATTCTGGCCCTAATGTGATAGCCTGTGAAAAAAAGTTGCCTCCATCCTTCTGATATCCAAACTGCATCAAGCCTTTGTCGATTCCTTCCTTTCTGTCCTGTAATTGCTTTCTTCTCTTGTGGGAACTGAAGAGGTTAAATATTTCTTTAATAATCCCTAACTGAAGACCTCCAACACTTCCTTCAGCAGCTGATGGCTGAGAGGATCTCCTAGTGGGATCCACCCAATGCATCACTGCCAGAGCTGTGGCAAAAGGAAGAGGGATTTTGGGATCACATGCCTCCTCCACTGTGCCCAGAGCAGGTTCAGGGGAGAGGAGGGTCTAGAGCTCAGATTCATTTTACAAAGTTTTCTGTCAACTCCTTCCACTGCAGACCAAGTGTTAATTTTTGTGGTGTGGGGATTGTCAGCACACAGATCATTGTATGTTCTTGGAAAAAAGAAGCAGCCCCCCCCTTCCAAATGGCTTACTCTTGCCTAGATCTCAGTTTCACGATGAAGAAGGAATTTAACAGGTGCACTCCTGCTTAATTTGCTTCATGCTCTGTTAATGCTGTGAGGTTTTCACTAAAGACCAGCTCTGTTGTGCTTCTTCACAAAGAACACGCATTTCTAGTGTTCAGTGCTATTACACTTCCTGGCAGTTTCTGTGTTCTCCAAAACATCTGCAAAACAGGTCAGGTGATCTTGTCCCACTGTGTGAAATATAATTGCAAGATGCACAACTCAGAAGCATAAACCTATGCTCAGAGAACCTCAAAATTTGTGTGATGGTGTTATCATACTCAGCAAAGATGTTGACAACTGCCAAACACATTTCATTTATATTGAAGTCTGAGAAAAACATAATTAGCACCTCATATTAAAAAGAAATCTGCATGCTGTTGACAGTAAGCCAGGAAGTTGGTACTTCCTCAAATTAAATTTTCCTGAAAAACCTAGATGAGCACATAAATTCTAAAGAGGCTGGTGTTAGCAGCTGTGCAGCACAATCATGATGAAACTCCAAACCCTAACATTATCACTTACTCTTATAACATATATTTTCAGAAGATTTTCAAATTACATCAAGCAAATGTAGTGTTTTGGGTTGGGGGCCTCTGGGTAAGGAATGGTTTGCTAAAATTAACACCACTTAAACAAGAAACACATAGTTGCTGACAAACTCTTGTAATTCCAGATTTGGTTGCCATCCGAGTGTGCGGCTCAATTCAACATCTGCTGTGACTTTTTGGAGCTTGTGGAAATGTAGCTTTTCAAAATTGAGATTCCCTTAACAGGCACAGCTCATAAATCTGAGAGAAGATGAAGGGACTGATTCCTACAAGTACGCCAGAAGGATGACTATTTTTTTTGACTTGGTCCCAAATGTTAGCCCTAGTTATAAAAACATAAGGCTATAGTGGGTGCAAGTGCTTTCAGTGAGGACAACTGCCCTGGCAGAATGTTACATTTCTTCTAAAACTGAGAGTTGAAAGGACTAAGGGAAACATTAAGAACAGAAATTCCCATTATCATTAATTCCAACAATTCTTGTGGTTGTCTAGGTACACCTGATACTGGGGTGCACTCAGCAGAGATTGCACAGAATTGTCTGCTGGCAGTTTGTGCAGAGGGTGAAGACGGATTTTTCATTTCATGCATCATTTGCAACTCCCTTCAATAATTCAGCAAAGTCAATACATAGCCTCGATGCAGAGTTAGAAGAAAAAGCCTGAAGCAAACAAAAGGAAGCAATCCAGAGAGTGACCAAGCATAGCTAAATCCTTTTAAGCTCTGTTCCCCCCTGCTTCCCTGCCCTTTTGCTACATACTGCATGAGAGCATGTAATTAAGTTCATTGCAGTCATGAAATTTCCTTGACATAAACACATAAGGAGCAGACTCTCCTGTATCTCTGATTTTAAGGGATTTAGTAGTGTCTTTATTTGCTCAAACCATTCAGGGTTCAGACTACTCATTCCCCCATCATAGAGACCAGAGAATAGTCTTGGGAGAACATTTAATCCCCAAGAATAAGAGGGAACTGTCATTTAGATAAGTGTCTTTGCCCTGACCTCTGCCTCTCAAGAAGGAGTGAGAGATGTCAGGAAAAAATGAAATAATACAGAAACCAGGAATCACTGCAGAATGACCCCATACCCCATAGTCCCAGATCAAACAGGTCAGGACTGACTTCCACTGAATGACCAAAAGCCCAAATTTGATACACATCCTACTTCCCAGGTGTGAATTTCCACCCTCAAGGCTGGGCATGCCATGTAGCCATCCTAGAGCAGGCAAAGGGCTGAATCAACAAAGCCAGACCTCCAGTGAGACAAAGCAATTCATCCTCTGTGGATTACTCTTTTTTTTTTTTTTTTTTTTTTTTTTTTTTTTTTTTTTTTTTTTTTTTTTTTTAATTCAGCAATGTGACATTCAGCCTGCCATAGCATCAAGTACATGGATAAAGTCTTGTGGCCTTGACAGCCTGCATGACTGCTGAAAAAATTACTAATGCTTCAGATTTAAAAAGGGAGAAAATCACTCCATGAACATGACAAGCAGCTGTAGAAACCCCATAGAACAGACAAGAGGAGGAGTGAGTCTGGGATACACACGAGGCTGTGCTTCTGTGTGGAGAGGAGAGTAAACTCACTCATCACAACACTCAATTACTAATGGCTTTCGTTCATCCTCAACCTGCTTTCCAGACACTGCTGGTAACACAAGTCCTTCACTGCTGGGACAACAGAAAGGAAAGCCTTGGTCAACCACTGCAAGCAGCGGGCAGGGCTGATCTCAGAGACTGCTCAAGAAAAGAATCCTGGAGAAAAATGCAGGCAGTGATCTGGGGGTTAATTTCTCTCAAGGTTTTCTTTTGAAAGAGGTTTTCTTTTCTGCTAAGAATTCAGATTTTTTTCGGCTCCTGCTCCGTTCTCTTGCTTCAGCAGAACACAGCAAAAACATTTCATTTCCTTTCCTGCCTAGTGGGATGCTGAGGAGATGTGATCTCTGAATTGGTATATGTTTCAGCTGCCCCACATTCACAGCAAAATTTATGACACATGCCAGTGCCTCCAGTAGCTGATTGGATACGGCCAGGGAAATGGAGAAAGCCTCAACTCGCCGAGCCTCAAAAAATGAACTTCACTTAAATGATGTATTGTTGTTTTGCAAGAAAAAGGAACACCTGGCTTGTACAGCGGGGAAAAAGAACAAAATGCAACATTCATAAAGATGACTGAAAAGGGACTGGAGAATAAGGTTATTTTTGCTTCCACATGAGAGAACAAGCCACAAAACAGAGTTGGCAATTATAAGCTGGCGTATCTGTTGCTTTTGTTTGACGTGATTGCATTGATACGTCCACTAATGCAGTTTTAATCTTCATTAACACCTCCTGCATTTTTCAGAACAGATTCAGACTGTCTGATGCGTCCCATGTCACTTAGAAGAAGTATCAGGAAATTATTATTGCTTTTCTTATGACACTACATAATTACTTCTTCAGATATAAAAGTCATTTATATTGTATGAGTGAGATTTTGGTTTTGCTTTTCCCACTGTACATTTTCAGTGCAGATGTACTGGCTATACCCTCAAATAAGTGAGACCAAAACTGAATCTAGGAAGAAAAAAGATTTTTATATGTACCTTCAGTGCAAAAGATTTGCGAATATTTTTAGGTAAGTTAGAGTTTAAAATGTTGAATAAGGAGCACACTTTTAATTCAGCTAAAATAAGAATCAGCCCAACTTGTAACTGGGCAGAGAGAAGCAGAGAGGCATGAGAGGAGAGTGGATGAGAAGAGAGGTAACCCCTTATCTACTGAGCTCCAACCAGAATATCAAATGCTAAATCTGTGTGTGTGTGTATCTGCTGGATGGATCGGTATTTATGTATACATACAGAGAAGAATATGTAAATCAAGGCATATATTTTTAGCAACAGGATATGCTGTGCTACAACATTCACTAATTTGTCTTTTCCTAAATGCTACAGAAAAGCAAATCCTGTAGCAAATTCAGCATGAAAATATAGATGCCACAGCATTCATTAAAGGCAGCCCAGCTCTTTGCTAGTAAGTAAATAAACACAGTTGACTCGGAGTCCTATTTACATGTAGACTCCTGCACTCTGCACTGGGCAATAAAAATTTAGATTACTTTTAATGCTTGATAAGTGTGTTAGGAGATCCTAACACCAACATGAGTGATGTTCCTGGGAGGGCAGGGGCACCTTATGGCTGTCCATTACAAGCGTGTAAATAAATGGTTCTGGCACAGGAGTTGCTGCCTGGGAGCATTAATAGAGTTACTGCCTGGAAATCCTAATTGCAAATGAGCAGCTTCACCTAATTGGTCCAGCAGCACCAATACAATCAAAGTGCACCCATCTTCACTGGGAAAATGTGGTGCCCATTTTGGTCTGTGCTGTTCTTGGAGATATCATTTGAGCCTTTTTTCTTGGGAAGTCTGTCTCATAAAGAATAATTGCTTGCCAGTAAGCGCTGGTCCTAAAAGAAATATATTCTGAATTGATTAGTACTCAACCACCCATCCCTGCAGAGAGTTGGAGAGTTCTATAATACCTTTCATAACTTTTCAATTAGATTTTGATTTGGGACCATTTTTACCTCCTGCTGTGGAGGGAATTGTCTGGCAGAGTGCAGTGAGAAGCAGAAAGGAATTGTGAATCCTCCCAACCCACTGCTGCCTGGGGGGCTATGGCAGGTTGAGGTGCCCGACATCATGGATTTAAAAACTGCTAACATGGTGTTTCCAAAATAAAAAGGGAATTAAACCGTGCTGCTAAAAGCACGTCATTACGTGTGTCCCTTGGTTTTTGGTTTCAAATATTTGGTACATGGGTTCCTCCACATTTTGCTGCTTGGGGAGACGGTCTTGCCAAGATAATTCAGTGATTGCAAGCATCACCGCTCTCCTATTTCCCTGGCTACAGCTGAATGATTTGCTAAGAACAATTCCTGAGACTTCTTTGGGCAATCCTACTCTGTACATTAGTCTGTATAAACCAGGAGACATCCAAATTCCTGTCAGTCTGAGCTGTGAGGCCAGTAATTTGAGGGAATTACATAAGAGCAAAGTATTCCAGTGCAGAAACCAAAGTCAATTTCAAAATGATTTGCCAACCACAAAATGAAATAAACTGGCTGCATAATTTGTTCACAAAAATTAATTCCACCAATTTTACCACTTAATCTCCTGCCTCTCAAAAGGAGTCTGGAAAACTCACTGCATCAATGTATACATTTTTGGAGAAGTATTATATGAGAAATAATCATCATAACATACCTTCAACAAGGTTATAAAAACACCTTGAATTTATATTCCAATAGAAGAAATGAGATGGTCATATGCAAATTACACAAAAATATAATAACAGTGATTTGTGTGTATTATAGACAAAACAAGACACTTTCAAGAGGCAATTGGAAAATAGGATGCCAGGCACACGGCTTTCATCAAACCAAAGATGAATTGTTCAAGAAATGCCTGATGGGCAGACCAAAAATTAGCCGCTGTTTCATCACAGTAATTACAGCAAAAATTTGAAAAAAGTATATACTGATAAAAATCAGTACAGGCAAAGAAAATTCTGACCTGCTGATTCCAAAACAGTAGCCTATTTCTGTCTTTTTCAAACAGCAACATGGTATAGCAGTCTCAAGACATTTTCAGGATAAAAGCCTGTTTCTTCCACAAGAAATTACAAATATTTCACTACCTGTGGGAGAGAAGGAAAATGAAGGACTACTATTTTAATTTCATTTCAATCTCTGTATTGATTATGACAGCTTTTAAAGTCCCCTTCAAATGTGAATAAATTTTCCTAACTAGCCTGATTCCTTTGCACACTCTCCCTATGGTGTAGACGTGCAAAAGGATAACACAGTGTGGGAGACTGGGAAAACACTTTCTGTGCAACCATCTCAGGATGCTCTTTCACACAGACAAATTGTCAGTGGAACATCTTTAGAAGCAGCTTCCTAACTTAAGTCAGGGTAATTTCTCCTCTGATGTCTTTTATTGGTGATCCCACAGCCTGTTTGCATCGGAAGGCAGCTCTGGCAAAGGAAACCCACAGAGCTGCAGTCTGGGCTCCAGGGAATGCTTCAGCACTTGCTGATACCCAGGGGATGCTGGGCCTAATTTGCTTTCCTCCCTGCTAAGTCTGAGCTCACTTGTACAAATTCTCTCATGTTCCTCAGAAGAAAACAATTTCTGTTCAGAAGAAAACAATTTCTGAGAAAAATATGTGCAAACCGGTGTTTGACAAAGTCGGCCAGGATGGAAGAGATTCATAAAATGAGTAACAAATAAGAAAGAGGTGCTGACTCTCCCATGCCCTTGCTCCTGAGGAGGAGTAAGTCCACATTGCCACCTCCTAAAAGCCACATCTCTGGCAGGGCCAGGCAGCACAGGAAGGACACAGGTCACAGGTGAGCGCTGTCTGAGAAGCAGCAGCAGCAGCACCAGTGGGTGCCTCTCTGAGGAGAGGACCCTGCTAGGGCAGGGCACCCTGCACTTGGGGATGCCTCATGTCTCTGTGCCACTTGACAGGAAGTTAATGCCACCAGTGCACAGAGCAGGGTCTGACTTTGCCGTAATTCACATTTGGTTTTCTCTGAAATGGAGTGATTGCTTTCAGGAAAAAGCAAACTGCCTACCTCTGCCTTCAGCAGTCAGCTCTCAGGGAAGAGGCTTCACCTCCAGGATCTCTTCCAGACTTCAAGCAGGCCCAGTAAGACACACCTTCTGAGAGTCAGGAGGGCTGCCTTGGGTTTTTTGCAGCCACAAAACACAGCACCCACATCACATTTAGCAAGTGTCAGCTGCACACAGAAAATTATTTTATACAAGCTGCAAACAGCATTACCAACCCCTGCAAAAGGGCTGGAAATGAAGCCTCTGTATCATTCAGCCTGTGGCCCAGCTCTCTGGCTACAGCCGTTCTGCTCCAGGCAACATGAGGTCCCCAAAAAGGGAATTTGGCAGATTCAGCTTCCTCTCATCCCATCCTGCCCTGGTCAGCCTCTGCCTGTGAGCTGAGCCTGCCTGTCCCTTCCCTCTGGCCTGACAATAGTCTTGGCCACTCACTCCTGTTTCAAAAAGGGCTCGATTTATTGGCCAGACTACAAGGTGGCTGCACAGATGTCTCTCAAAGCAGCTGTAAAGTTGTCCGGGTTTTTTAGTAGCGGGGTATTGAAGATGCATTTTACATTCAAGGAGGGATGAAAAACTTGTAAAAGTGCTAACTTAGGGGGAAATTACGGAAAAAAAACCCAAACAAACTCAGATTTTGTGCAGAATGGGAAATATATTGCTCCACTTCTGTCACTTTAATAAAAGCCTAATCCTGGAATAAAGACATCTTCCTTCATTCCAAACACTAAAGCCACAAGAGGATGTTTCAGCTTTGGGATCAGCACATCCTTGGATTTTTGTGGCAGTTGTTCCCACCCAGTCCCTGCTGTGCTCTGTGCAATTGAATTGCTCCTTGCATTGCTTGTGCTTTCCCAAGGAAAATACTAAAACTGCAAAAATCAAGATAACTTTTTCTACAAACAGTGACACAAGACTTTTTCTCTATTTGGCATTCAGCTTCACAGCCTAATTAATTAGCATTTGTACAGCACTTTGAAAGTATGAGATGCAATTGAAGTGCTAAGTATTATTATTAATATTAGCAGCACCACCATTTTGCTCAACTGAATGCATTTTCCAACAGATTTGCTACAGAACTGACGTGCTATAGATTTGAAATGCACTCAGAGCTCCTTCACCATGTTTGATTACAGTAAGCCAAGTGGCTGGCACATCTGCATGGCTGTGCAAATTTTTTTTTTTTTTTGTGGTCCATTAAAAAAATTAAATCTCATATAGCACAATTTGTTCTGAATCTGTCAGCAAGGTAGATAGATAATGCTTTGCAGGGCAGTTTTGGGATTGTTTATGAAAAGAACTCTGAGCTGCTTGACTGCCGTAGGCTACCTCTCATTTATATGTATCCAAATGTGCCATCCAGAGAAAAAAACTGCTTCATGAGCTCTTGTAATTGTATCTTTTTCATTTAGCACAGGAACTGCCGGTAGTTAAAAAGCACAAACACTTCTAAATAGGTGACTGATCCCTGTTGCCCTCAATTTAAAATATAGCTGTAACTTGTAAACTCAAGAGCTCCCAGGACACATCTTTCTCGATTTCCATTTTGGTAGCTGCTGTTTTCGGCTGTACCAAGAGGATATCTGGCCTTAATCTTCTGAATCAGTTTCATTTCAAAATCAATGACTTTTACCCCATGCTGGCTATTTGCTGCTCTCATGCTTGCTAACACACGCCCAGGGTAGTGGCTGCAGTCATCATTTCTTCACCCAGCTGCTTATACCCACCACATTTTTATTTCTGAGCCAGCCAACCTGTTCTGCTCGAGGTAATTTGCAGTAGCTGAGAGCTGAGTAGCTCTTGGCTGCCTTAGGCCAAAGAGAGGCTGCAAATGACTGAGAGACTAAATCATTAATCCCCTGTGGTTTGCTTGTTGTGGTGGTCCCAGAGGCCATCACAGAACGGGACACGCACCCGAGGCATCTGGGCCGAGCTGGGGCAAACCCGACTGCAGCTGCCAGGCTTTTGCAGGAGCACCTCAGGACACTCTGGGAATTTCTGCTGGCAGTCCTGCCCAGGAGTGCTGCCCACCTCTGTGGGCAGGGGTGGCTGGTGGCAGCAGTCACTCTCAGGGCTCTGCTTTGGTCCCACAGTGCCCATTCCTTTCTGGTTACCAGAAGCAGAACCCTTGGACTTGCAGGAGATGGGGCTCCCAAAGCCTTACCCAACTCACGTGTGCTACTGCAGGAGAAGGCATGAGGAGAGAGAGCAGGGGTCTGAACAGACACTTTTTTTTTGGCATTTAGGGCATGACTAAATGTAAATATTTTGCTTATTACACTGCAAGAATTTCTACACACATTGATGCCGAATTCATTCCATATATTCTTGCCTCTCAGATCCCACCTAACTCCAGTTGTTCTTGCCTTGGTGGTAGGAGAGGGGATTTCTAGTTGCAAGGAAGTAATAAATGCAATTTAACTCATTAAAAATGAAAATGGGGCACCAAGGCAGAAAAATGAGTAATAAAACTGGAAATCCTGATGCCACAGAAGTTGTGGGGCCCAAGATTGCGCCCCAGACTGTAGAAACTGCCCGTGGTAATTAACAGGCAGGCACATACCCACAGCACAGCCAGGAGATGGAGCAAAGAACAGGCAGATTTTGGGATTAGTTAATGGATATGAGTCCAGGAAACCTGACAGCAGTTATCTCTCTGAAAGTCTTGAGCAGCTGATGGATCACTACAGACAGATAATGTCCCTCACAACAATAGCAAAACAGAGCAACCTTGATCCAGGAGAGGCTGACAATTGTCATTAAAAACGTGGTATTCAATCATAAAAATATTTTGTGGTTTTAGTTCTCGTGAGTGTTTCACCCTCCTCTTCCAAATCCCCTGACACTGAGACGACACATCCCTTCAGGATGCACAAGAGTGAAATACAAAGACCTTTCAAATATCAAAGCTGTGTGGTGCAGCATGCAGCCAGCACTAAAGTGCTGATGAAGATTTGTTTGATAGCCTTCTGAATTCTGGGGATATATCCAGAGCCAGAAGACATTTTAGAGAGGCTGACTCATAAAGCAAAACCCAGATACTTCATTCATTTCATGTGCAGGGTTCAAAGGAAAGACCCTGTGAAAATGTTACAAAGTACTAATAATATAAACCTCATGAAAATGAAGGAAAAAAAGAGAAAATACCCAAGAAACAAAAAGCCTCCAGAAAAACACATAATAGAACATAAACCCTGCGAAGCTGGTCTTTGAATACAAGATTGGCATAATGCATTTTGAATCTTCAGTCGTACAAAAATGTCTTTTTGCATATGAAAGGTCTTTGTAATTTTTGCTATCATCACTATAAGCCTCAGATGCATTTGCTTTGATTTAGTAAACAATAAAAAAGAAAGAAAAAATCCTAAGTGCTTTTCTATAGATGTGTAAAGATGCTCTTTAAAAAATGTTATTGCTTCTCTTCCCATACCAGTTGCAGAGGGAACTGCCATCCATGACTGGGTTTTGATTGTTCTTTTTCCTTTTTATTTTTCTTTAAAAAACTCCCACAAGCCCCAGACTCTCAGCCTTGATGACTGAGCTTTTCTGGGGAGAAAAGGAAGGGAGTGAGGAAGGAGAAAAGAAGTGAAAAGAAGTTTAAAAACTCCCTAAAAACAGGGGCAGTAGGGAATATTTAATAGCAGAATATGAAGTAATTAAAAAATTAATAAAACAAAGTATATGTCACTTCCAAATTTAGCCAGGAGAAACTATTAATCATGTTTTTAAAGGTACTGTGTTTTAAAACCAGTGGAGAAAGTGAGTTTTGTAGGCTCAGAGCTTCCCATTTGAAAACCACTGGTCTTTGTAGTTGTTCAATAATTTTATTCTGATTAATTATTTTTCCACCTATATGTATTTAGTTAGTGTTTGAAAGAGGCATGAAAATGCTGCCCAGAAGAAAGGCCATTCAGTTTTACATTCCTTTAAAGAAAAACCTATAAAATGAAAGCCTGCAGTTCAAATGCCAGCAGAATCCCACACCAGGTGCCAGCAGCCAAGGGCAGATTCAGGATGCTCCCATGTGTACCCTGCAGCTTCTTCCTGCTCCTCAGGCACCAAATGATTGAGCAAGACACACAGGGAGCTCTGGATTTGAGGTGGAGAGCAGGAAATGGGTCCCATGCTCTCAATTTACCCAAATGCCACAGCCTTCACCCAAGGAACTTTGCCTGGGCTGTGACAGAAAGGCTGGACCACCACTGTTTTATGGTGAGCTGCACAAAATAACTATCATGCTGCTTCAATGTGTTTTCATTCCTTGATATATCTTAAAGCCTAAGCAAAGTTCAAGAAGCTCATTTAATTTTAATGTATTTTATCCCTCTAACCAGAACAATTTTTTTCTTCAATTACCTTTAACAGAAATCTAATCTAACAAACAAGAACAGCAACAAAATATGTCATTACAAATGATTTTTACAATTTTGTTGTTGCTCTGATTTATTATGGTGTCAAGTTTTTCTAATTTTGTTTGCTGATCGCACTTTTAGGGAAAAAGTGTCTTTGATTTGCAACAATTGCCAGCAACACCTATGTGAATATTCAGATGTAAAGAGGCAACTTCAATGGACATTTAAACAGGGTAAAGCACCTGCTTAGATACACAGAGTAATGAACTCAGGTTTGTTTACCAATGGCTTACAAAAAATAATACAATGTTCTACAAGGCTATTACAATGTACAGCTGATAGCCAGAATTTAAAGTGGGATAAATGCTTTCTGGCAAGGTCATAAAAGGAATCAATGCTGGAAATGCAGTCTTTCATCACAGAACTATGCAGATAATTGCCAGGCAACAAACAATATGCTGGCAATGACCATTTTTTCTGTCCTTAGGAGATACAGGCGTATCTACCCTTGCAAATGCTGTAGTGCACGAGCAAAGGGAGGCAAATAGCTCACGGGGCTGGGATTTACGTTTAGGTTGTGCATTTCTGCTGGGGCTTAACCGGACCTTGGACCTGGATGAATGCTCTTCAGGGATGGGAGGGCCTCAGGACCCCTCCTGCAGGAGGCCTTCAAGGTCAGCTCTCCCCAAAAAAGGCACCTGGGGGTGCGGCCCTGACAGCCTGACTGAGGCAAGAGGGAGTGATCCCACAATTTCCTTCACAAGCAATGTCTTGATCCAAAGCAGAAGTGAAGGAAAGCTCTCCTGCCTACAAAGCCAGCCCTGCCCAGCACTGCAGTGCCAGGTGTGACAGCCAGGTCCCCTCTGTGGGGCTCAGCAGCACCACAATTGTGCCTGGCCCATCCTGGAGGAGGAAAACCCCCCAGGACTGGAGCAGGACTTTCTTTCCTTGGCTGCTCCTTCCAGACACGGGCAGGTGGGGGCTGTCATGCATCTCCAGCATATTCCCCTCTGCTTGGTCTCACATACGGCCCCACGTGCCACCCATCAGCCACACTGAACATTTTGGGGACCATTTTAGGGGCTCCCAGTGGATGAGTTAACCAGGCTGGTGACTAAACTCCTGTTGCCCCCACCGTGACCACCAGACTGGAAGCATCTCCCCTTCAGCCAAACAAACATTTAATTAAAAGGAAGATTCTAAAGGCTCCCGTTGCTGGAGACCATCTACTAGAGGTATACATACAACTTTGAAGGTTGTTTTTCTGGCCTTGATTTCTGTTACTGTGTCTCAACTGCAGTAAAAATAATATATTGACTTTCATTTCAGACCCTGAAGAAATACAGAATGCAAAAAACCAGGATAAATGACTTTTTCTTCAGATGTAAATTTTGTTTCCAAAACGGATATTGATAAAAAGAAAATATTTCATTGACTTGTGGTGACTGCTTTCAAACTCTACCTCACAGGAAATACTGCTTTAAATATAGTATCGAGGATACAGCATGGAAAGAAAGGGAGAAGGGAAAGTCATGGAAAGCTCCTGCTTCCTCTGAGGGTGACACCACACACCAAGTGCCATCCCTGGAGGACATGCAACGCTTCCTGGAAAATGCTCTTCTAAAGTATATCTGCTCAAGGCTTGGGACATCGGGGTTTCCCAGCCCTTCCAGTACTCAGCTCCAGCTCACTCCAGTTAACTGTTCAACTCAAATAAAACCAAACAAAAAAATGCCCCGTAGTTTCTTTAGGGTTTAAAATAATTTAATTTTGCGTGGTGGCTAAAGACAATGAAGAGGAATGCTGTATGGATTGCCAAAATAACTGTGCAACACTTGTGGTGAATTGTCAATTAAGAGGAGCTTGACTAAATTAAGCAAAGTCTGCTAATCACTTTTTAGTGACTTTTTCAAGCTCTGTTTGTATCAAATTGGTGATTTTTGTTTTGAAAGATTGAGGGAAATAATTAATGAAATCAGCTGGAGCTTGAGTTTCTTTATTCAAAAATTTCTTTGATTATTGTCAGGGCTAAAAATCAAAGTTGAAATCCTATTTCAGAGGAGTCTTTGCGTTTCTACTTCTAGACTTAAATTAAAACAGTGGTTATCAAAATTTTACTTCAACAACTTGTCAGGAATTTTCTTTGTTCTTCCCCAAACCTCCAGAGTCTGTTTCTAACTATCCACATTTGGTAAATAACTTATATAAACAGTTTCCAGATGAATATAAATATTTTACATTCAGACAGCTTCTTTTATTTCTACTCAGGTATATCAAGGACGTTTTATTCTGTATTTATTCATAAAGCAATCATTACTAGTCCCATGGGAGGAGCACCAGCAAGGCCATACTAGAGGCTTCCCAGCAGAGAGAAAAAAAAGAAACCAAACCATAATGCATCTCAAAGGTCTCTGCTTTGTTTATTCCCTAAATGAAAATGTGGGGCTAGAAGTCACGTTTTTGAACCATACCCATTTTCCTTAAATCAGATGAACACAAAGGCTTTAGAAAATACTCTTGTGGAAAACAATTCATCTACAGTCACCCTGCACTCTCTGAAAATTGAAACACGGGAGAGACGAAGGGTGACAGAAGGCCAGTGGATACTTTTAGCTTCTCTTTCAGATTCAGAAAAAGCCTAAACCTGTCTTCTCCAGGAAAAGCAGGAAAAGAGGTTGTTTATAAATATCTGTTACCATGCAAAATAGGGTAAGAGTAGTGTTTCTTAGAGTCTCCACCACCACCTGGAAAGGTAAGCATATATTTGGTAATATATGCTTAGGGTAATATATGCTAAGAGTCTTTCATGTCCTACATCTTGGAGGTAAATCAGTTTTCCTACAAGTGTACTTAAATGGGGAAGATTTTTCACTTTGTAAGCAGAGACCCTGAACACAAGGTACAACATCCACCAAGGTTCACACGGGCAAAAGCAATTTAGTAGCTTTTCATGTTCATTGAAGACCACCTTTAGATACTTTTTCATGAATATGTGGATTTCTTACTCACATCGGTATGTCACACTGATGATTTTTAAATCTTCATAGAGTAAAAAGTAATAGGAAAGGTTCTTTAGAAAGCAACAAGAAAATCTGTCAAAATCATAAGCCATGAACTTTTGCTGCTGGCTTTTGACTGCTAAGCAGCAGGAGGGAATTTTCTGTTTGCAAGCCAAAAGCCAATTGTCCTTCTTAGTCCTGCAACCTAGGGAAATGCAAAGCCTTGGGATAGGGCATCATGCCCTTTTGCAGCTAAAATGAATCTGAAACAACACAGAACCAAGCTTCCAGTTACCTTCTGCTTGAGCTCAAACGCTCATCAGGGGATGGAAGTTCCTACTCACTTTTGAACTTGCTATTCAGCCTCCCAAAGAGAAGTTCAGCATCCCCAGTGTTTATTGCCCTCAAGGCAGAGAGGCCCCTGGGTGCCTTTTGTCCCTTCCAATTAAGTCACCTGCTGTGCTCCCCACATCCACGCAGGGAAATCAGCGAGTGCCGCCTCTCCTCTGCGCCGCTTTGATGCTGCTCTCCGAGCAGGCACCACGCAGAGAGGGCCATATGTTGGCCCTTTTTCACTAAGCTCAGTTTAATGCTCCCAGGCTTTTCTTAAAATACACAGAACAGAGATAGCGTAGCGGACATTTGGAACCGCCTGATGGCAAAGTGGGAGTGTTCGATCCTTTTCGGCTTCACGCCGCGCGTGTGATATTGATGCCACTCTGTATTGCAGACTTCCTTTAAGGCCAGTTTTTTTTGGAGGGGAGATCACATTTTCCTTCCCCTAGCAGTGGTGTTCTTGTAAAACAAATGCACATGACATGCACAAGCTCTGAAATGTAACAGCACTGCCTGTGGTCTGGATGCTGTTGCACAGAAGAGAACAGGTTGAGGCGCTGAGAGTGGGACTACTTAGGTATTTTGTCTTTCAGAAAGTGATCTGACCTTCAAACAAATTTTCACTTGTAACATGTTCAGCCACACTTTGTAGCCGCTGATAATGGGCTTGACTTTTCCATTTTGCTTAAAGGGAAACAGAATGTTCACATGTATTTGAACATAATGTATGAAAATTATTAGGACGACCTGACACGTTGTTCTTCTCTGAACTAGAGGATCTAAGCTCTGGTGAATTTATATAATGCCTAACTTGATGGGCTCATGATTTGAGTTTTTAATCACAATTCCACAACTCAGAGTGAGATGAACTTGGAAAAAACAGTTTCATTCTGAAATTATATCAAGAATTTGTGTGTTTGAGGGAGAAAAAGCAAAAGAAAGCGTAATTGCTATGACATAATGTGACCCAGCGTATCATAAATTGCATAATCGTGACACAGGGTTACAAATTGGAGACTGCATTTGAAGCAAGCACTCCATCAGACCTGCCCTGCAAGACCATATTAGCAAAGCAAAAAACCTGGAAAAGATGAGATTCAAATTTACTGAGAAACCACTGCATTGTGTCTCAGCAACATATTTTTCTTTTTCTAAGCTAGGCCATAGACAGGCTGTAATAGTGGTTTTTGAATGCCATCATTTGAACTTGACAGGCAACTGCCAGGTAGAATGAAAGGAGATTGTCTTTTGGAAACTGCCCTCTCCATTTCCCAAAGTAAATGACCTTCAACCAGAGCAGCAGTGAAAATGAGAGCAATCTTATCTTAAATGCGAACCCTGTGCTAAAAGAGCAGTGGTTCATACTATAAGTAGGATGCAAAAATGCTTTGAATCATCATCAGATTAGATGAAAAACGCCATTGTGTTCAAAAAGAACAGCTACTACACAAAGAAATGTAATAGAAAAAGGCTTAACAATGTCTTAGAGACAAGCTAATGGGCTTCCCTGTTTCTCTCAGATTCATGAAGGTATTGTTTCCCTTGTTCACTTTTTTAATGCAGATAATTTTCTATAGATTAGCCTTTGATCTACTTTAATTAAAAAAAAAAAAAAGACATGCATTGGCTGACACATAAAAGCAACTGTAATTTCTGTATGTTCTCTTTGCACCCATCTCCAACCATCACCTGTACCTCTTCTATGACCTACATCATACTACTTGAAATTATTTCCTTGACATCCTTCTTCCAGTTCTCCTGAGTATCAACATCAGACATCAGTCACCCATTTTCACCTGCTTGCAAATTAGTTTTAGGGTTTTCACCTGCCATCTTGCTCTCATCAATTGTTTCAGTGTAATAGGAATTTTTGAGTATCTCTGTCCAGACCAGAGGACTCATCCTCTCAGTCCTTCAATCTCTACTGCAATTTGGGGCACTTGTACCCTTCCTAGTTGCTGGAATTTCAGTCAGCTGGAAACAACTTCTTATTTTATCAAAGGACAACCCCTCTGCTGTGCAAGTGAGGCAGCAGCTGATGATGTTTGTTGCAGTAACTACAAAAATGTCCCACACTATTTGTGGAGACTGAGCCTCTGTGGTTTTCCCTCTGCAGCCACTGTTAATAAGGCTGGTGATTCTCTGTCCCTTGCCAGGTGACAGGTATGTGTTCTGTACAACAGCTTGAACCAGCAGAGATGATCCCAGCTGGCCAAGCAGAAAGCTTGATCCTGCAGCCACCCTGAGGAGTTACTGGGCTAGCCACACGCATCACTGCTTTTACGGGAACGCTCCATTCTTTTTCCAAATTAAATGACCCCTGTACCTTTGGGAAGTTTGGATTTAGAGCAGAGCAGAAAGCAGCACTGGGTTCAGTGCTGCATCCCAAAGCATCCTAGCAGCTGGTGTGCAGCAGGGCCTCTCCTCTCTGCCCTCCCTGCTCTGATGTGTGCCTGCTAAACTCTGCAGCAAGGAAAGGGGTCACTCCCTGTGCCAGGGGAGCAAACGCCCTTGTCCTTGTGTGTCCCTCTGAACGCACTGACATCTCATCTTTAAGTCAGAGATTGTGCAAGTTTCCCATGTCAAGGGCTACAGCGGGTACCTGAGGGGCAGCAAGAGAAACACAGGGTCTTCTGTTCCCAACTCTCTGCTGAATGCCAGCACAGTAGAAAAACTAAAAGATGGGAAAGGCTTTATTCCAAAGCTTTACTCCCAACAGCACATTAATGACCAAATTAAGACTGAGCAGAGAACACGGCAAACCATTAAAATGCAAATGACATCACTGAAAGACATAAAAGATGAAGGATGCCTGTTTTGTGCGTGGTTCAGTGATAGACACATTGACAGAAGTGATACTAAGCACAGACTGATGGAGTCTTTCTAATGTGATTTTAAATGCCTGAGTTTTTGGTAGGAGTTTTCTGCCTCTGCTCTATGAAATATGATCTTTGTTGTTTCTATATAACATAATGGCCTTTAAGTTCTCCAGCACAGAAGACAAAACTCTGGTAAAGGCAGGCACAGCTTAGCAAGGGATGTTATTAAAACCTGAAGTGCACCAAGGAACTTCCAACACTGACAGTGTTTCTGGGGAAGAATCATGGCAGGGAAAGGGGTGATGGGAGATGGGAAGCTCCTTATGCTTCCTGCCCCACTCTGTCACTTCCTGGAACATCAGGCACAGATCTGTGCCAAGGCAGGTTTGAAATGGGGTGCAAATTCCCAGAGTGGCAGCATCACTGTGAACACAACACAGGGTGGAAGTACCAGTGCAGAATTGTTCAAAGCACATCTGCAGGTGGCTGAGAACCCACATCCACCAAATGTTCTTCCGCATCACAAAACCAGTACTCTGCTTCCATTTTGCACCACAAGCAACTGAGAGCACTGCTATTTATCTTTGCACCATCAAGCATTTTGAGTTAATGGCATAACTTCTACTGGGCACCTGATCTGAAGCCACACTGACTGTACCCTGGGGATGAAAGCTCTGTCCATGAGATTGCTGATTTCTTTAATGCAGGTTAATAGGTCATAACCAGCCAGTACTTTACTTTCTAATCTGCTAGACTCACGAGCTTCCTGGCATTCAGAGCAGCCCTTGCCCAGGAGCTGCTGAATGCTTGGAGGAATGCAAGTCTGAGCAGTCATAAACAGGTGTCACGCAGCAGAAGAAGGTACCCTGTCTGGAACCTCGGGTACAGTAGCACTGAAATATCAGCTGCAGCACTTTTCACTTTGAAAGTGGTGAAGCATCAGGGCAAGTTCAGTGTAGAAAGGAATAAAGAGCCAGGGGAAAAAAAGTTCAGGATGTTTGTGTACTTATGGCTGCCCTGCTTGTGCATGGGGTGATGGATGCTTGCATGCCTGCTTCCCCACAGCAGCACCCACCTTCTCCAGACACGAGCAGTGGCAGGCCCTGCTACTTGTGCTGACACCCATTAGATCACCTAATTAGGATTATTTCACCAATTTGTTTGACTCAGACTGGAGGAGTCAGGAATTTTGGTGTCTCTCAGACCCCACTGGATTAAGAACAGCAACCCAGTGTCAGGCAAAAACCCCTTTGACTGCACATAATCACAGCACTACAGGACTTGCTTTGCACCAAGACACATAAATGCTCCATTTGCAGGACAAAGCAGGAATGCAAAAAACGTTACTTCCACATACTGATTCCCTGAAAAAAAATTACCTCCTAGTACTGCTTTATCTTCTTTGAAAAGAATTACACATATTTTTCTTCATTACAAAAAGCTAAATCTTTGTATCCTCCCAGCTTTAAACTCTCCCATGCAGCAACAGATAAAGGATGTTCAGAAATTAAAATATGTGACTTGTATAAATACATAATGAAACAATTGGCAAAACATTACAAAAACTAATATCCCTACTGATAGAATACAGAATTTGAAGTCCCCTTTAATAAAACTAAACATTTGGTTTCTTCAGAAGAAAAAGATTCTAAGAGGCTTAACAGCATTAAGAGAAGAGAATAAACTATTGCTAACTTAATTTACTTTATAAAGAAAGTTAATCCTGCAAGAGCAATTTATATTTTTCTGACTCAAAGGTGCTACTATGATTCACTTTCATTCCCAACTCCATTTCAGTATAATGGAGTTTAGATGTGCCTGTGGGACTCTTGATTTATCAAACTGTAAGTTGCATGTTCTACATTTTCAGACCAGTCACTCAAAATCTTTGCAATGGTACCTTGTTCTGGGAATGAGTTTATTTTTTTTTCCTCTTTTTGGAAAGGCAGAAGAAACCATATGGCAAAACTACACACAAGCCTCCCATAACTGTTCCAAAAAGCACAGGGACTTCTCTTGTAATATTTTTAGGTTTTTACTAACTGTAAAAGAGTTGTCAAATCCACTTTTCCAGTGCTGTTGCTGAAAGCATTGCTAGCTTTTCCAAGGGTACTTCAGCTAAGCAGTGATTTTTGGCTTCAATTTTTTTTTGGCTTACAAAGACCCACCACCTACCAAATGTCAATTTTTTTAGTTTTTCACTAAGAAATCAAAACCAATGGCTGTGGACTTTGTCATAGTTCAAAGTATGGAGCATCATTACAAGATGGATATTCAAACCTGGTGCGGCAACAGGCTTCAAAGAGTAGAAAATATTTTTTTGTTCTGTTGGCTTCACTTTCAGATCATCTGGAATAAACATTCAGCTTTTCCACAGCACGGATTGAAATTGCAAATTAAATTGCTTCCTATTTGCTTCATCTTAAGCTACCCATATACACCCAGAAACTTATTGCATTTAAACACAAATTTCTCAAGACATCCACGATAGCTTTTAAGAGACACAAAAAGATATTTTACAAATGTCATATTACGTTTGAGAGACAAAAGAAATATACTCAATAGAGTAATTTGAGACTCAACACAAATCCCAACCACACTGCAGGCACGGCGCACTGGGATGCGATGTTGCTTTTCTGAACTCTGCATGGCCATCCCAAAGGCCCTCGTTTGCTAACTTACTCCCTTCCCCAGGGAAAATGCACTTGCCAAAACATCTAGCTCTCATCTCACGATTTCAATTCTTCTCTTGCTCTTATCTTCCAGAAAGTGTCCCACAACTTAGATCCCTCAGCAACACTTTCACAGCAAGTGTAAGACACAGGCAGAGGAAAGGAGTGAAGCTTATTACAGCCTAAGTAACACAAACCCTGGCTTTTGATTTATTTTTACATGTCTGCAGCAGAAGCCAGAAAAAGGGAAAAAGCTTGGAAAAAAGATTTTGGTATGGAGTATTTCAAAATACAATTGAGACATAATCTACATAAAAATTAAAAATAAAGCAAAGAGAAAAATGTTGACTTTGAGAAGCATAATCCTCTCTCCCAAAAGAGACATTACTGTGTTACATTTGAAAAATACATGAATAGGCAGTTTCTTGAACATGTTGGTAATATCAAAGCCTTTCCCTCACCCCTAAAAAGGGGAAAAACTAGAGCAGTTTCAGGAAGTGACACGCTGAGTTTTCTTCTAGTTTCCACAATGACTCCAAAACTTCCCCCAGGACTTATTTCTGTCACATAAATAGGGAGATGTGATCTGTCTGCCAGTTTGTCTAACCAAGACTAGAATGAGGAAATCTCAACTATGTTTCAGAAATTGCTGCTATCAACGATCAATGAAATATTTTTTATTTCTCTTAAAAACTTAGCCTACAGTGAAGAGCCTGAGACAGCCACTGGCCAATCAAGAAGGGATTGAAAAACTCCCATTTCTTAATATTTCATCTGATCAATCTAATCAGTTGTAAAGTTACAACATTTCTTCCTCCCTGACAAGAGAGGGAACAAATGCCTAGCTCTCCTAGAGGCCATATAAAAATTTAATATGGCTGCTTCCAGAGCACCCACCTGCCTCAGTACAAACAGTAAAAATGTGAACAGGAAAAAAACAAGATGTAATGCTGTTCCTGTTTTGATTTAAGCATGACACTTATAAAAATAATAATGAGAAAATCAGCTATGACATGGCCTCTGCCTCCAGTTTTTTTGTTTAACCTTGTGGACAGATGTACCACTTTTACATACTAAGCAGAGACCAAATATCTTCAAACCTATTATTGGAAAAAGGATTTTTCTTCAATTAGGATTCCATATGTTTCCACTTCTAATAACCCATGCAGCTGTATGCTGAACAAAAAGCTGTGAAACTCTTGACTAGCTCAAACTAAGATGTTTCATTTTGTGTGTCCTAATTATCTGCCTGTAAATCTTCAACTTTCAGATTTCACTGAATTCAGCTATGACAAGTTCAGAAAGACAGAGAAGTCTGTCTCTGCATTCTAGTTTTACCCCAGGACTCTTGCTGAAGCCCTGCTTCCAGAAGGATTTCTGAATTACTGTCCACACTGAGAACTTTTTCCTTCAATGAAGGAAAAGCTGAGATTAATCTTAAATTTCACAACTTTTCTAAGACAATAATTGAGACAATCTACATAATAAGTTTGTAGGACATCAATCTACTTTAAATGCTTTGAGAAAATTAAAACTCTTGTACTTCCCACATTAGAGATGATTTTGCTCTTTGGACTCAGAGAATGCCTAAAGCCTTTAACCCAGAAAGACTTAAATGAAGATAGAAAGCACTACTGCTCTTGATAAACAACACTTAAAAGAATTTTGTGGCGTTTTAATTCTTTTCTAAAGGAAGAAAGATTAACACAGTAATTTAGTTGGTTCATGAACACGAGAAGAACATCCAAAACCAGGAAAAAACAGACAGAGAAAAGTTAAACTTCTAAGCACTTAAGCTTTAGGTCACTACTAAGCTGTAAATGCAAAACTCACGAGAAAAGGAAGAGCCCTTCAGTTAGGGAGAGCCGGTCCAGCCTACATTTCCAGTGCATTTCCATCTTCCCTTCTATCAGCCCTCCCTGGGCCGTGGAACTCTCCTTTATAGCCCTCATTGTTCACATATTCATCTTTTGCACCTGGTTTCCCTGCAAACCAGCAGCAGTGACTTGCCCACAGGTGCACGTATTTCTTATTTGGGCCTTGCCTGTTTTCTAAGGCAGCATCACCTTGGGGAGTCAATTCACAAGTAAGTCTATATCTAACTCACCTGTGTTAAGCACTTGTTCCCCTTTTTTAATTTTTTTTTTCTTTTGGTGGGTGAGACAAGCAGCAAATAATTTTTTTTTAATCTAATTTTTACTGGATTTTGTGTATTTCATATTTAACTCGTTACAATTTCTTGCAGAAGGTACTTTTCTTTCCCCTCACTCCAGAAACACATTTCCCACACAGATAAGTGCTCTTCTGCTCCAGCGTTCTTGGCACGCTTGCTGAAAACTTTGGAATGAAAAATAAATGAATATGAGAGAGCATAACGCTCTGTTTCTGACACACTTCAGCAGTTTTTCCCCAGAAGCCCTTGTGTGCTGGCCCCAGGCTAAGGCCACACACCACGCCAGGCAAAAGCCACCTGGATTCCTTTTCCCTGGAACAGCGCTATCTTTACACACTGAAAATTTCATTTTGTTTTACAGGCCCCTCCCCTGCACCAGCCTCCAGAGAAGAGAAGTTTTATCAGCAAAGTGATAAATAAGGGCACAGCCTGTTCCAGCACGAGGCAGATGCAGAGGCTTGCTCAGCAGCGCAGCCAAGTGCTTCAGCAGCTGATGATTGAAAGTGGAAGCTTAATGGAGTGAATGCGAACAAAGAATTAGAATAAACGCCACCTTTTGAAATAGAAAGCAAGCAGCTAAATGGCTTGGGTTAGACTGGAAAGCAGATGTAGAGGAGAGAAGCAGCTCTGCAAAGCCAGCCTGGGTTCCAGATTCAAGTTGAGTCATCTTCGTCAGCCAGAACAATGACAGCCTCTGTCTGGAGGGCCTCTCCTGTGTCAGCAGGTGATGGGGAAAACACATTCTCCTCTTGCAAGAGCTGATATACTGCAGGAAATGGTTGTTTTCTGCTCTCTGCAGAAATCTTCTTCTAATGAAGCATTTCCCTTTAGAACACGTCACCCCAACTACCTGTGGACACATACAAATCTCCAGACTGATGGATCTCCAGCAGGATAAGCGTAATCATCTGTGAAAGCTGGTCCCAGATAAAGGAGAAGGGAAGGATTTTGTCCGTCCACAATTAAAGCAGCTACAAAGTCGGGGAAGAGATTTTTGCACTGGTGCAACTGAGTTGAACCGTGATGTACCACACTAACACAAATCACTTTAAGTGTTACAAACATGATGGCATTTCGAGAGAACTGATGCATGTGGCTCTGCACATCCTCCTGCAGGAGTCCTTCCCTGGTGGGACTGTTCCCTGAACCTACACAGCCAGAACGGACCACTGGGAAAGGAATGAGTTGAACAGACTGATTCCTGAAGCATCCTGAACTGAAACAAGGGCTGGGTTTGCCCTGAACATGGGATTAGCAGCAGACTACATGCACAGGGCACAGGGGTGGGTGAATCCTCTCTGTCTGCCAGAGGCTGTAACTTGGCAGGAGAAATGAAAGGCCACACTGTCCAAGGCAAAATCCAGGGGAAACCAGGCTACTGGTGAGGGGATGGGTGAGAAGTCTGACCTGCTGGGCTCAGTGAGAGCAGGGGATAAATGCCAGCAGTGGGAGGTGATGTTGGATTTGTGCAAGAGCCGGGAGCAGAGGCTGTGGTGTGGCTGGAGAAGATGACCCTCTGAACCCCAGCCACACACCAAGGATGAGGCACACAGGCCCTGGTACAGCTGGGACTAACAGGACATAACCAGTAAAGCGTCTCTCTGTCTTTTTTCTCCCAGCAGTCGCCTTGTAGAGTGTGTTTGATGGATATGAACCACCGTTAGCCAAGAAGCGAACAGACCTTTGTGCAGCTTGAAGGCTGTCCATGAAAATAATGGGCCAAATTTTAGTGCAGATGAATGCTCAAGTAGACTTCTTCATACTTTGCTAGCAGAAAATATTTGGCTGGTGTCTCTGGCAGTGAGGGTAGGGGCAGTGCCAGCTGCCATTCGGATAAGGCAGAGAAAAATGGATTTCACCATCAAACAACTCTCACTGAAAGCTGTCCAAAGATGCCTGGATAGACAACATTCATTAGCCAAAAAAGAGGAATTTCTTTTCTAGAAGGGTGAGTTGGAAAGCACATCATTCCTGCACAGCTGAAGGAAAACAGATACTACTCTGGCCTGACTTCTCTTCCCTGCCTTTGAACACAGCAGCAGGGCTGCTGCCTTGTCTTGGCTGTGTTGACAAATGGTAATTATAAATATCTGTCAGACCTTTGGTGTTAATGTTTGCAGATAGCCACCTGATTTTGGAAACAACAGAGCACATTCTGTACTTACCATGTTTTAAAATGGATTAAAAAATTTCCTTGGGAAATCAAATAAAAGTCAAGGGACTGAAGTCAAGTCCAGTCCTTATTAATTATGATTATAACACCATTTAACTTGACACAAAGGAGAAATTGCATTCAAATCACTTCCAAACTGTTTGCAGCATGGATGAATCTAACCAAAACTAGCGAGATACCTTTGTATATTTGAGGAGGGAATTACTGTCAACATACCAATGCCCAGCACAGGTAACACACAGACATTCTTTTTAATGGCCAGGTTTATGCAGCTAATTCCTCACATTCAGCACCGAGTGTACAATAATCCTTTTGACAAATGAGTCAAGAGGCAGGGTGCTGCTGAGCATAATATGCCTTATTGCCTTGCACACATCTAGGACATGGAGATGAGTGAGGATTAATAGTCACAATTAGGAACGTAAGAGCAGACTGTGGATTGTAAAAATAATTAGCAGGTTCTGAAAAGAATTTCCAGCCCCACAAAAATGTTTTATTGTGGAATACATTTGAAACGGAAACAATAAAAGAGACTCAGCGATGCTCTTCCCGTAATGATACTTTTGGGATTGTTAGGACAGGATTTGAAAGCTTGCTGGCTTCTTAACACAGATGGCTCAATGCTCACAGACAGCCAGACACCGTGGCCTGTTCAGGGGGTGGCAGGCGGCCACTTGGCTTCCCAGGGCAGTCTTGGCCACCTTGTACCTGTGCTCTTGCCCTAAGGGTTGTAGCACTTCATAGCTTGTGCTCCCCAAGCCCTCTGCTCTTAGAGGAAAATGCTGCTGTAAGTGAGCACCTGCCCACAGCAAGGATGGGGCAGGGCTCTTCATGCAGCACTCGGGCAGGTGTGTGGAAGGAGCTGCCCTCTGCTCTGTGACCAGGGCTGCCCCTGGTTCTTAGGGACAGAGTGGCTGCACAAATCTCCTGCGCTTTGCTGAATGCCACCAGCATCTCAGTTTGGTCTGGCTTTGAACTTTGTAAAAAGGAAAAAAGTGGACACTCATCAGGAAGTTTCCGTAATCCTGAAACTGGATTATAAATTTATATTTTTAAAATACAGTAAGTGCTATATTATCTTTGGTTGGCTTTTGGCATTACAGAAACGTGAGATTTCTTCTTAAAATGGCAACTGAGATGCCCCCATCTGCCAGGAGTGCTGGGTTTCAGCAGAGACCCTACGGATTCAGAAGCCTTCAGCAAGGTGCAGAGGCTGGTGAAAGGAGCAGTATGGAAGCAGCCAAATTTAGGGGCCATGCTGAAGCTTCCTGGGAAGAAGCAATGCTGGCTGAAGGCTGAACTGCAGGGTACCAGAGCTGCACTGCTCAATGCTGAGGCACCCTCAGAGCAGAGCCCTGAGCTCCTGCCCTTTGCAGATCAGCCACTCTGCAGCTGCTTCCCAGGTGGGCTGGCTCTGGGATTTAAATAGCTAAAATGCCATTAAGAAGATAATAAATCATTCTCACTCAGCAGTATTTGCCTTTCTGTTTGAATAGGTGACTGTTGACTATAATTCCTTAAGAAACGGCAGTCCATCATTTATCTTTCCAGAAAACTTTCCTCTCATGGCTATCCTTTCACACTTTCCAGAAGACAGGAACAGTGAAAATACTTTGAGAAAGAGTTAAGAAATTCCAGGGTGTCTCTCAGATGACAGATTTTAAAAGTAAAATGAGGGCTCATTGCCAGTAATTTCCCTCAGGTGTACTTTGCTTCTGGCAGGAGACAACATCCCTCTAGCCATGGACCGGGCAGGGATGTCTTTGCAAACTTTGCAAGTCTCTAACTTGGCAATGAATAAAAAATTCTGGCAGGAGAGGAGCGTATAATGATCAAGTGTAATGAAATGGTGACAATACATCTTGCCAATCAATAGGAACACTCTCTTTGTAAGAACGTATTCCTTATTTATAGATCAGCTAGCTTGTGTTGCAGAGGGGAGTCAACAACTTTCAGTCTGGTTTAGAAGAAAGACTAACTGATGATGTGAAATTACCTGGAATACCTAATTACAGAGATCAAAAAGGCTGCTTTGGGTTTGGGTTTTGTGTGTGTGTGTGTGTGTAAGTTCAGCTTTAATAATCATATTATTCCAATATAATTCCCATTGTTGCTGTCAGTGTGGAGTGTCTAAGTGCCTAATATATCTAACACAGATGTGCCAAAGGGCTACAATTAAATCACTCTGCAGTCATCTTCTGGTACCAATCAACTTTTTCTCCTCCTAATGAACAGACACATGCTGTTTTATACAGTCTGATTGACTGGTTGATATGAAAACATAAAGTGGCAGAAGCTGGTGAAAAGTATTCATTATTCTCTGTGTTTGGAGCTGCAATAGAGTGAGTAATTGTTTCTGATTGTAGCAGCCACTCCTGTGCTGACTGATGAGTGCTACAGCACTGGCACAGAGGTGGTGCTAGACAGGATGGAAACTCATTTGTGAGACCTTCATGGAAGTTAAAGCATCCCCAATGTTTTATTTTAAATGGTGAACATGGCTTTGAACTAGTAATTTTCTACTGCCTGGTCCACAGAAGTCATCTTCACACCTTTGGCAGATTTCTAAGAAGCCCCAACCCAGTGTTAAAGCTCAAGAAACTGAGACAGAGAGGATAAAGCAGGTTTCTCAGTACCTTTAGGCAGCCAAGTCAGTGACCCACACACCAGAGGAAGCGTCTGTCACACGTTTGGTACATCAGGAGACTCTGTTTGTTCATGTCAATGCAAGAATTTTTTCCAGGGCTCAAATATGTAGCATTAAAAATGAAGGCTGGTGACAGGACCAGATGAGGAAGGAGGCTCTCATCTGATGAAACACACCTCCTCAATATCTAGGTGCCCTATAGAGACAGTAAATGACCATGACCCAGCACTACTGCTCTGAAATCTCTGTGGGTCCCTGGGCTGGGGCAAACCTGTCCTGTTTTATTCATTGCTCTTAAGCAACACTGTGCATTGGTAGCCAGCTGGGTTTGCCTGAGAAAAAGGGTGTCTGTAGGCAGCTGAAGCAGTGCCCAATATCCAAATACCCCACAAAGGGTAAAAAAGCAGAAGGAGAAAACATTGCTGCTGAAGCAAGGGAGGGCTGTTGACATAGGAGGGTGATACTTGTTCTGGAGGGAAAAAGGTTGACTAAATCATGGTCCTCAAATGCAAAAGGACATCAAAACCAAAATCACTCTTTGGAAATGACCAGCAATTGCAGTAACGTTTAAAGTTAACATAGTAAAGAGCAAATGCAGTGAGAAATGAGTGAGCTCTAATTTGGGCCAGGTATGAAAGCAGTCATTTCCTGGTGAAGATGGAGGTGGGAACACGTGCCCACACTCAGCACTCCCGTGTGAGGGCACCACATCCCCTTGGACACTGCTTTTTGGAACTAGGCAAAAGACAAAACAAAACCAACAACAAAAGCAAACCACACCTTTTCACCCTGAAAGAGGATGAGAGAAAACATTGGAATTGAATCTCAGTGTTGAGCGTCTACATTTTGGTTGCAAGTTCTCAACTCACTTTTCTCGAATAGTAGTAAACTTTCCTTGAGCAAAACATTAAAGAACAAGTGCTGGAATCAAATTAGAAACCTGTGCCTTTTGTGAAGGAATTATGAAAAGAAATAAAAAAATTCCACTCATAATTTTCATTTGACAACCAATGGTTCCCATAGAGGCTGTTTTAATACCATGTTGCAATGACAAAATTACATTAAATTCCTCAGTAGATAATCACAGTTTTAAATTAGTTAAAAATATTGCTGTGCTCTTTGGAGGGCTTTGCAAGTTGAACTGCATTTTTTTCGCTCTGCTTCTTTTTCATCTATTTTTGTTTGTTGGTGGGGACTGCCAAAGTTTGTGTAGATATTTAAGCCCAAGACAGCATCTTAGCTTAGCCATCTGTGAAAACAAAACCGAGTAAAAATATAGCTTTGAATAAATGAAGCACTGAGGGAATTTCATACTCGATATAAATAATTGCAGATATAGCTTGTTGCTATGCAGTTAAGAAAAACATTTCTCTTCTGGTTGGTGAGGACTCATTTCTCTAAAAGGTTCCACTTTCAAACGTGAAGACAAAAAGACATTAATATTTTTCCATCTTCCACTTAAAGTGTACATGCAAGATCGACGCCTTCCTGTCTGGTTTGATAAAAAGAACACAAAGGATCTGGAGAGAGGCAGGAGAGAGGAAGCAGAGGCTCCCAGCAGCTGATTCTCACCAACATCAACACTTCTCATGGCCTCAGACGACGGCCAGAGGCTTCCACCTTGGGGCCCAATCCAGTGGAGCTTAAAATTTGGGTTCCCTATGAAAGGTCCAAGCATGAGAAACAGAGATTTCTCATTTTTGGGCGGGTAGAGGAGAGCTGTGAGGCATAAGCTTTGTGAAAGGGGCACTCACTTCCCAGGTGCAGCAAGAAAAGTCACTTTATAATTAGCACATGGGAAAAACCCTGAGGACACAGAAAGGAAGGGAAAGCAAAGGCTTTTTCATTTCAGCTCTTGGAAAGTGACGCATTTTGTTGCAGGGCAAAATTTGTAAGGAAGGGTTGGTTTAGGAACCTGTCCTTGAACAATTCATCACAACTATGTGTCTGACCATGATCCTGAGCCATAAGCCTCAGCCCCAGACCTAAGCAAAGCACAGACTTCCTTTACATAATACACAGAAATTACAAGCTTGGCTGCTTTGCAGGAAAAGGTGCCTTGCACCGGCCACCCTGAAAGCACAAAACCAGAGGCACTCTGCTGCTTTTAAAGCTTTACGGGGCAAGGGTTCACTTGCCCTGGCTGCCACCCACAGGCCCTGCCTGTGCCCAAACCCCCCCATCTCTGCGGAGCCAGGAGCACACAGCTCTGCTGGGGTCTGCCTGATGCTACTGCAGATACCCCAAACAGGGGAAAGGCTGAAATAAAGCAGCACAGCTCCTTCCCCACATGCTGCCTTCATTTCAAGCCTGAGAAAGCTGTGAGGATCAGAGCACCTGCTTAGTAAGGCGTAAAACCAAGAACTATTCTGCTTCCATCCATTCTGTGTTTCCATTTCAAGTCCCGAATGATCTTTACTGATCATTGCTTTAGACCTGCACAGGGCTTTGCCCTCAGGGAGCCCACAGCTCGCTGTATGAATGCTTGGAGTGCATATATGTGAGTACATTTATGCATATGCACAGGGGGAAGAGCAAAACCAACAGTTGGTTTCAGCCCCTGAAAGGCTCAACATTTTTTGCTTCCTTGTTTGTTGTTTCCCTGAGAAAAAAAAACAAAAAAACAAAAAAAAAAAAACAAAAAAAACAACACATTGGACTTTCTTGGCTGAAAGCTGTCATCTTCAATGAAAAGCTGATTATACCATGGAAGTAAATAATAAAAGCATGATTCTGTCTGCTTGTCTGGACTAAATTCTTGAAAAAAATCCCTCAGTTGGCACTCAATAATTTCCTCATGAAAAGCAGTGTTTTCTTAAGGAAATTGTGACAATTTGCTGTGGACCAAATTAATGAAGATATAATCTGTCTTCCCATTGAAGACGTCGAATTTGCATGCAAATAATTGTGGTGTGAGAACTGGTGGTGTCACACAGCCTAAATGATGGTTTGCAGTAAAAATACCAGGAGAACAAACACGGGCTCTACAGCTCCTGCAGGTTGCCAGTGCCTTATTATTGGTTCTGACCTTCTAATTGCCTCTCTATTTTCTGCTCCTGGCTGCATGGTGAATAACACGAGTGCTCTTTCAACTCCTACGTGTTCCCCGGGTGCTCCCCCCTCTCTCTCTCAGAAAGAAATAAACTACCAATTTAATGACTAACTAGCTTGTACTCTCGGAAGAGTTTCCCGAGCTTTTGTAAAAAACCTTGAGCTTTGAACATTTTTCAAACAGAAATCACTATTTTTGTCTCTCTTTCTCTTAACTCCCCGTGCACGCCGGTGAGGAGCATTTTAGTGAGAGCCCTGCCAGCGCCGTGGTACGTCCCCCCCTGCCTCCTTCCTGCTGCCAGCGAGGAAAAACGCTGCTCCCGTGCAGTTAGAGCAGCAAACAGCTGATGGAGCTGGAGGAATGCTGAGGACCAGGGCGGGGGCACGGTGCGGGTCGCACTCGGGGATGCTGCGGGCGGGATGCGGTGGGATGCGGTGGGATGCGGTGGGATGCGGTGGGATGCCGCACCGCTCCCGGGGTGACAAGCACCGTGTCGCCCCTCCCTGAAGGGAGCCCCTGGGACTGCGGGAGGCTGTTCCAGAGCACCCCGGCGGTGTGGGTGAGTCTCCGAAGGGGCGGCAGCCGCCCCGGGGCCGCGGGCCCGTGCAGTGCTGGCCCGCAGCCGTGAGATGTCACTGCGGCCCCGCGCAAAAGGGGAGCCGGGCTCATCTGTCAGACGGACCAGAAAGGCTGAGGCGGGGCCGCTTCCCTCCCACAAGGGCTCGGCTGTCGCCCTGGTGCCTTTCCCGTGGCTCCATCTCGGCCCCAGCAGCGCTGCAGCCGCGCTGTCCCTGCCACGGCCGGGCAGGGCTGAGCAGCGCCTGATAGCCGCTGAGAAATTCTGCAAGGCATTGCTGCAGCTCCTAAACTGTGGCTGCCTCATACCGCCTTCATCTGAAAAGAGACCACCCAGCCTCAGACATTTCTCTGAGAGGACGAGTGAAAATGATATAGTCGTTCCCTTTGGATTTCTAGCCTGACCTGACACGTTTAGGAACGGTAACAAGGGATTTAAAGCAGTGGTCTAGTGTACCTGTCGTGCCCTGCTTGCTCCAGTGTCGTTTTTAGTCTCCTTTGCAAACTTCTGGTTCAGCAATTAGATTTAGTTGGAAGGGCAGGATCCTCAGTGCTATTTTTGACCTATCTATAGCTAGGCTGGACGTTGTTCAGCTCTTCAGTATTCAAAATAAATGTAAAAGTATGCTAGCAGGGAGAAGACTTCATTTTCTGGCGAGTTAAATAACTGCTTTCCTGACGTTTGAATCCCATGTGCTATCCTGAATGAAAAGTTCCATCCCAAGCAACTCAGGGACAGGTCTGCTTCATCCGCACTCAGAAATTCCTCCCTCGTCGAACTTTCAGGGCAATTGCATGCTTTTCACCCTAGGTGGAAAGTAAATGACGTTTATCCCTGCAGCAAATCCTTCAGAAGGCTGGCACAGGCTGCATTACACGAGGACTGCAGAGATACAGATAAGAAAAAGCAAGCCTAGGAAGCCTCACCAAGGCACATAAATATGCCTTGTATTAATAGCTGCTTATTAAAACAGGTTATAAAACACATTTTCAAAGTTCAGACAGTGACCACCTTAGCCACGAATGTCCAAGGAATGTACTTAGATCAAAGTTTTATGACCTCTATTTATTGCAGCAGATAGGACTACCTGAAAATATCCACTTTTAAAATCTTATTACTGCAAATTCCTTATTTAGACCAGTGACTTGACATTCTTGCATGAGTGAACATTAAAGTTTTTGCCTTTTTAACCTCCTAATCCTGGTGCATAAATCTTTTATAACCGATTCTATTCTCTGTGTCTTTTTTGGTGTTATTGGATTCTTATCTTTCATTCCAGTTTAGGTTTCTGATTTAATATATTAAAAACTTCAGCTCAGCTTTGCTTTCATTATTAAGATACAAAAGAGCTAGAAGCTTATAGAATGCTGAATGAAAAGGACAATTCTTTTTTTTTTTTTAAAGGAAAATGAAAAAGTTTTAGTTTAAAAAGAAGGTTCTATCACCCTCTCATGTGGCACCCCCTTATGACTGTCATACAAATGCAGGGAATTACATCTGATTTTGAACAAGTACGCTTGCTCTCCCTTAGCTGCTTCTGCTCAGAGGGCAAAGTCAAGCCCTGCAGCCCTAATTCTACTGGGAGGTCTCAGCAAGATCTTCCTTCTCCAGAGTGCTGCTGGAAAATCTCTCCCTGAGGACCTGCTGACAAGGGTCAGAGTATGGAAGGACAGGGATATAAAACTCTCCTTTACTATCCTGTGTAGCCTTCTCCTACAACTTACACTACAGCTGGGTGAAAAAGCAAAATCAGAGCCCATCCCACCAGCAGAAAAAAGCAAAAAAAATGAAACCAAACCCAAACCCTAAATATTCCGATGAGTAGCAAAACCAGATAAGTCTGCTTTGCGTCTCAGGAGTGGTCTGTTTTAAAGGCTTTCTTATGACAAAGAAGGGCTGGCAGCTGAAAGGCTTAAAAGTGATGAGAGAACTGATGGTACCACTTTGGTTATAGGGTGTTTGTATTTGGAAAATCCTGGCTATACCCATGACAGTAGTATGCCATTCTAACAGCTTGCCAGATTAGCTTACAAAATGCAGGTCTGATCCTTCACATGGGTACAAGATGCCTAAGGGATGGATGAACTAGCAATGATAGCAGGATCACACTTCAAATGAAAAATTTATCCGTTCAGAATTAGATGCTTGAGCCACTACTGGACATAGAAAGAGGGGTGGTTAAGATACATCTTTTCTGAAAAGATGAAAGTATAGAATAGAGAGATTTTTATCCACATTTAAATTAAACTGACCTGCTTTAAATAAAAAAATCTTATTCATGCCTGGAGTGCACCTGCAATCACATAAATTTGAACATCAAGAAGTTTTCCTTCCCTTTGAACAAGGAGGGTGCTCAAAATTTTGTATATATATACACCCCCAATCCCCTCATATCCTGCCTGTTGTGTGACTTGGTCACACCATCCTCAAGGATCCTGGCAGCAGATGGAAAGAGCAAGATTGGGCAAGCTCATATGAACTTCACTTTTTATTTGGATGCACAAAGCATAACCCAGACACAAACAGCAATAGAGTACTACTCAGTATTAGTGCCTTAGACCCAGACTTAACTACTGATTTAGCTGAAAGTGATCTGCTCTCAGGCTGAAGAGAAGGAGTGGGCAAAAGGTGTTTGTTTGCAGGAAGAGCTGCAAGCCCTGACCAAGGAGGCTGCCAGCCCAGGGTGAGATGGCAGCCAGCTGCCTCGGGGTGCCAGGAGGGAAATGTTCACATGGCATTGCTGTGCTGAGTGCTGGGACACAGCCACCCCACCGCTGTTTCACGCACCTTTCCAAGATCGCTTGTAAGAACTTCTGGAAATCAAACTGACAAATCTCCACCCGAGCTTTTTAGGTTACCCTACTTATTTTCTGATTTGTGATTCATCCCTGTAAAAAACAAATCTGGAGCACACCTGGGTGACTCATCTCTGCACAGCTGCAGCAAACCCAGATCTTTTGTACGGGCTATGGGAGACACCTGTGTCCTAGGAAGCAGGCTTTCCAGATGAAACCCAACTGAGATCTGATCCAAAAAGTGGGATTCTACCAGCTTGGTTGTGCTTCACACCCAGGGTGGTAAAATCCTGACAGATCTCACCATCATTCCATGTGGTGCTGCTATAATTAATCCCTGGTTCAGCTGCCAGTTACTGCAGATGCTGTTCTGCAGATAAAAGGGGACTTCCTCCCCACCCTCACCCCTCTTTTAATTTTGTGCAAGTTCCCTGACCTGGAAACCTGACATTTTCTGCATGTTTCTGTTCTCCCCCTTGAGTCCTCTCTGGTATCAGTACTGACAGGAAAATGGCACAGACAGCAGAGTCTGTACCCACCCAGAGGAAATGCAAACAACACAACCTTGTCAGGATGGTCAACCTCAGTTATTCCCCCTTTACTACTTCAAATAATTTATTCCAGTATCCACTTCAAACGCTAGCTTTTCTATACAGCATTTTCTCTAGACTACCCAGCTCCATGACTGCCCAAGACAGCAAACTGAAAGATTCCCCCCTGTGGAGGAATACTGAGTGTTTTAAAAACCTCCCAGACCCCAATGTAAGTTTTCCCTTGCTTCTTGAGAGAAAGGGGGAAAAAATAGGAAGTAGGTTCTCTACAAGCTGACAAGCCTGCCTGCCTTCAGAGCACTGCAGAAACTGCCAGATAATACTGGATTTGTAGGAGAATAATTCTGGCATACGGCTGCCAAGGTCAGTCAGCCTTGTGCACTGGGCTGGCAAGCCGAACTTACTTACATAAGTAATGGCCGTCGGCAGTCAACTTCAAATTTGGCACACACTTCCCCCCCTTCACCTCAGCGTAAAAGGAAAATATGAAACTTGTTCTGCCTTGAGCTGTTTTTCCCTCACTTGTTTATTTTCTCCATCTCTTCCAGGCTGATATGCTCACAACTACGGCTACAAGCGTAAAATTCAGCTTCCAGCGAGGCCCTGATGGTTTTCCCAGTTTCTCTGCAGGCTGCTGGGATGTTATCTCATTAACGGTGTAGAGATGCCAATAGGAAAGGTCATGAAAATAAGTTGGGTCATCACAGTCGAATGTTCCAATTTCATCATGCATTCCTTGAGTCCATCTCATGCCCAAACCTGAGGGGTATTTCATGCTCTTACCAGCAGCAGCTGCTGCTTACGGTGGGATCACCTCGGGGTCAGATGGATGGCTCTGTTGTCACCTGGGTCAGCCCAGGGCAGGGCAGGCACAGGGCACTCCCCTGTCCCTTGCAAGGCAGCAGCACACACGGGGCTCTTGCAGGAAGCCCTGCACTCCCCCAGGGCAGCTGGGGAAGGGCTGAGCGCCCTGGGCTGGGCTGAGGTGGGGCTGTAGCCCAGGGGGGGTCTGGGCAGGTCCCACCTGGGTCTGCTCTGGGCCATCGGTACCATCCCCAACAACTATTTCCAAACTACAAACTCTCTCTCTGCCTGAGATGGCAACTTGCCAATGAAATAGCAGAGATAGTGAAAAAGTGTTTAACAGGAGCTTTAGGAGAAGAATAGAAGAATGTGGAAATAAGCCCCCCACCATTTCTTACATTATCTGAGAGCTGTTCAGCCATGAATTGTCTGTAATAATTAGCATGAGAATATCTCCTTGATGACATTCATACTGCATAAAAGGGTCTGCATTTCCTCCATCAAAGTGCATATTTATGAACTGAATCTCCGAAAAAGACGGAGCCTTTGATAGTATTACTTGAATATTTTTTGCATATGATTTAGAAGCTTAAACTTCAAGAAGCCCTAATAATAAAAAAGACTATCAGGTTTCTGCTAGTCACCTCTGTTCCTAGTAAACACAAACACATATGTGGAAGTCACTGTTTAAATATGAAAGTGATAGACTATGCAAGATAGAATGGCATGAATAAATTTATTTTTGTTCTTTAATGACCCTGAGAAGAGTGGCTCAAAAAACTCAACCTTGAATACTGAAGCCATTACGTGGCGTTTGGTGTTCTCAGTTCTCATTTGTTTCTTGGCCCTGACGCCAAACTATTTGAAAGCCCCACATTAAAAGCCCCTACTTTGTGTACACTTAAGAATGTGCATGCTGCTGCCCCTTTGCTGTTCAATACATCCTATTTTATATACCTGATTACTACAATTCCTCATAACGATCTTGATCCAAAGCTGGACTCATCAAGAGTGGGATTACAGGGCTGTGAGGGCCTACATGTGTCAGCAGCTTAAGGAGCTGGAGTAGCTTGAGTTTGGCCCCTCTTCTCAGGTATCAGGCTTTCTGGAGGCTTGTCAACAGAGCCGGCCCAAAGCTCACTCACTTGGAGGTGCTTCTGCTTTGTCCTGGTGCTATTTCCAGCCCTTTGTTTCAGCACCTACACCAAATAAACACCTGTGAGTTTAAAGACTTGAAATCTGAAAGGCAGTTGGCAGTTACTGAAGCATTTATAGAGAAAATGTTCCCTTTGGTTGCTGTCCTTCCAGCAAAAATGTACAAGTGTGTGACAGCTGAGGTCAAATGGGCACCCAGGGAGGGACTGCATGTGTGAGGTTGTGTTCAAGAGGTGATGGGCCACCAAACCTACTGCCATGGGATCCTTCCCAACTGGTTGGCAATGCCCATTAGGAAATATTTCCCCTGTGGGCTATATTTGCTCCCCCTTTGGTTTGCAAGGCCCCAGTGCCACCACTGAAAACATCGATCTGTGCACGGTGGCATTGGAGCTGTAGATCTGTGAACGACAACGTGAAGAAGGTTCGGTTTCTCACTGATTTTTAAAGGCTGTCAATGTAAAGTTTGGAAAGTTGAGGAGAAAACATAAAGAAATATTAGTGAGGTTTGGTCTCTCCAAGAGAGAAAGAACTTTTAGAGCGCTATTGAAAACCCTGCTGTTATTCCTACACGGCACTGCCTGAAAATCTGCCCACAAGGTTTCCATAAGGAAAAGCTTCAGTATTAGGAAATTGCAGTTCCTGTAGCTAGAGTCTTATTTTGTTAAAAAGCCAAATATTTTAACTTGTGTAGTTTCAACACTTATATTAGACAAGTCCTTTGACATTTGGCACACATTGCTAAAGCTCCATTTCTAAAATAACATATCTTTTATTATTAACAATAAATAATCTGTATTTAATTCTTGAATGCAGATAGCGCTACATTTTAGGCACCAACAAAATAATGAGTAGTGCATTTCTTACTCTTAGGGATGAGAACAGTCTGGACGAATACTGGCTAAATCTCCATGCTGAAGAAAAGAACCAATATTTGCTAAACAAGTAACTATTCAAGGCATCCCAATTTTTCTGATAATTAAACTGAATAAATTATTCTGAATGAAACAATCCACAAAAAAAAAAATCTCTTAATGCTTAAAAAAATTCTGGAAATATTACAGCTTTACCTGGCATACTCAAAATAGTAATAATAGTAAATGCTGTTTAGATCAAGCATTGCTTGGAGTAATCCAAAAATGCAGAAATTTAGCACATCTCCACTTTCTATTTTTTTTTCTCCATTCTAAAGCAAAATAGGAAATGAATGGGTGAAATCAGTCAGAGAATGGATAATAAAGAGAAAATGTTGGCCTGTACACCACAAACACAAACCCTGTAAAGTGTTTGTCCTAATCAGAAAACAACCACATCATTCAGAATGTGCACAAGTGACTGGGTGTTTTCAGAAAATGTTAATTCCTTACCACCAGAAATTCATCTGGGAACACACACATCAGTTTTGAAGGATGGCTTTTCTTGGATCTGAAACAAAGTTTCTGATCAGAAGAAAGAAAGGATAATTGATGGTTCAGGTGTTTTCAGGGCACCTGGGAATCATCCCCATTCTATTCAAGTCTCCATTTTGCTTCTGAAAGGAAACTTCAATGTGACTCTCCCAGGTGAATATTTTAGCTATTGTCTAATCTGAAACGGGTGGGATCTCACAAAAAGAGTTTCACTGAGTTTTAATTGCATCCTGGCTTCGTGCAGGGCATCTTTTGGATGCCTCAAAGAGCTACTGTAACATGAGAAGGTGTTTTTGAGGACTGGCACAGGCCTGCTCCAGTCCACTCCTCTCCTCACCCCTCCTCCCTCAGCAAAGTGAGCAAGGACCAGGAGCAAGCTCATAGTCTCATGCTTATGAGGTATAAAAGAATAAAAATTCACCCACATGAAAGGAGGAAAATAAATCCTATTACCGTTAGGACTGATTCAAAAATCACAGTTGTTTTAGTGATCATTCTTATTCATAATTCAGCTTTTAACTATAAAAGATGAAGGGGAATATGCCCTACTTTTCCCTTTGTGATTTGACAGCACCTCTGTTGAGTGGCTTTGCCATGAAAACCAATGGTTGCTCAGTTTCCCCTGCTGTGTTTTTGGGTCTTCCCCAACACAAAAGGAGAGAAGAAAATCTGGAAAAGAGGGAGGAGAACACAAACGAAATGCCTCAAGCAATTACAGCCCTCAGGGTGACTTGTGCCAACCCTTTCCTTGATGTTTGCCTAGAAAATGATCAGTTGACAATTGAAAGGAGGTATTTGCTCTTATCAATGACTGGAGGACTAACCTACCCTCTAATAGCTGAGACTAAGAGTCCAAATTCTGCAATCTCCACGGAGCAGGAGCCTTCAGGCCATGTAAAAAGGAGACAATTGTCAAGTCAGAGCTGAGGAGGCAGAGAATGTGGGCAAAGTCTTTAATCGCTCATGTTGTCACTAGCACCCATTTATTCCTGCTAAGGACACAACCTCTGGAGGTAGCTCTGGGGCCTGGAATGCCAGTGTGACTCCGTATGCACACATGCTGTGCACACCTGTCTGGCCTCTGCCACCTCTGCAAGTTGATGTCATCCCAACTGGATCTAGGAACCTTCCCACTCCCTGGCCTCTACCAGGAAGGGGATCTGTGCACAGAGGCAGAGGCTTGGAAATAACCTGCCCAAAAGCCCTGTTCACTTATTCCTCTACCCACGTATCAAAGAGGAGCTGGAAAATCCATTTTCCCTCTCAAACCCTTCCTGGCTTCCTACCCTGTTGATTAATGCATCACAGTGAGATCAGTCATGTCTGTGGGTTTTTTTGTTTGCATATCCTTAGCCATTTCCAAACAAGTTGCTGCTGCCCATTAGTGGATCTGCTTTTTTTTGTGATTCATGATGATTCCCTGCGGCTGCTTAGTGCTTTTGTGTGTGGGCAGACCCTTGGTGCCCCAGAAACCTGTGCTTGCCTCCCTGTCTGTGACTGTACTCTGTTTCTCAGGACTTCACAGAGACACAAAGTCACCCTGGAGCCTTTCCTCGCAGGGCTTCATTTCGTGCTGTACTTTGGCAGCTATCAATAAACATCCTCAGCTGCACAGACTCCAGGGCAGTAAATATCTCCTGACATGCAGGACACGCCCTCTCCTCTGCTCAGATCACCTGAAGCAGTGAGGCTCAGCTTGCTGCCACCCACCTGTGATGCTCTTGCCTGCTTTCTCCATTTGCTGAACCTTTACTTTGTACTGATTTCACTCACATTTTTCTTCAATTATGGAATCATTCTACCTGACAACACTACTCACTCAGTTTCTACCCCTCTGTAATTTCACATGAATGCTCTCCATACCAAATAGGATCTATTTTAAAGGTCTTTCGCTCTGTGTTGTTTTCCATTTGTTTCTCTTGTGTATTCTGGCCAGGAAAAATCAGAGACAGATTCTGCTACTTGCTCTTACTCATGCTACAAAACAGCTTATTCAGGAAAGAGCATTCTGCATGCATAAAACCACTGAAAATCTGTGCTTTTATCAGGAAACAGAATTGGAATACATAGTACTGGGGTGTTTCACATATCCTGTGTGGTCTAAACAAAAAATACAGCAGTGAGCTATTAAAATGCAGTCAGTAGTGCAAGTTTGTGTGCTGCTGTTTTGGTTTTTTTTTTAAAGTAGTGCCCATTTATCTGTTGATCCACAGCTATTGACTTATACATTTTGACATCTCACAGCTAAAACCAGTAATTTCAGTTTTGGTGAGCAGTCTCCCAGTCAGGCAGTGAGGACTGCTCCCAGAAACTCCTGCACCACAGAGCAGCTCTCCAGCAGGGATAGTTCACGCCCCTCAGCAATCTCAGCAGTGGGATTATTTAGCACACATACTCCAAGACACATCTTTCAGCTGAGGTACCCGCCTGACCCTCTGGGCTGGAGATCAGCCCAGGTAGATGCAAGATCCCCCTCTCCTGCTGAATCTAAATTGATATGACAGTCTTCTCTGTCCTTCAGCTCTCTGATGGAATTTGGGGTCCCTCATATAGGACTACCAAATATATGGGATTACCAAAACTGACCCCAGCCCTGAAATATTCCAGGCTATCTCCAGGGTGTATTTCACCAGGATGGAAATGGGCGCTCCTTCACCCACACCACAGACCCTGGCACCATCTATTCCTGCCAGTCTGAGCCCATCCTGGGAGGGACACGTCTGCAGGAGCTCCCTGCTCCCACGGAGGGGCTGCTCCGTGCAGGGCAGCATTTATCCCCTCGGTTTGGGGGACTGCTGCTCCTCACTGCCCTGAGCCCACCGCACGGCTCTGCAGCATTCCCAGCGAGGGGTCAGCTCCTCGGCAGGATTTCCCAAATCTCGATGTATTATTGAAAGCCTTTGGAGGAGATGTGTTCCCAGGCTCACACACTGGTCTCCCCCACTCCCATCCACATAATAGATGACACCATTTAACTGCTAGAGCACACGATCCATCATTCCTTGCAGCACCACAGGTGCACTGGCTATGCCATATGGCAACTTCTTAGACTTGAACAGCCCCTTTGCATGTGCTCACAGCAAAGGGTATTTATTAATCTGCATCTGGTGGCACGTGCTGGTGTGCTTAGACAGGTCAAGTTTCTTAAACCTCCCCCCACCTGTCATTTTGAAAGTCATGGTTTAAGCTCGGCTGACAATCAGCTGTCAGGGGTTTATGGCCTGCATATGTCAACCTTCTATCTTTCATGTGAGCTGTGGCAATAAAGTTTTAAATAAAAATTAGTAGTAGGAATAAGACCTTTCCCAATTAACTGTAGAAGGTTTTGACTTTTTTTTTTTTTTTTTTTGAGTACAGGAACATTTACTTAGTGATTTCCAGAACAGGGAGGGAGCCAGCTCCATCCTGACCTGCTTAGTGCCCTCACCATTGATCCAGGTCCCAGGGCAAAGTGGCAGCACTATAAAGGGTGGCCAAGTCCCTGGTCCCAGCAACAAGCCTGCACTGGCTGGAACTGGAGACCCCAGCATCCCAGGAGCAATATTGGTAATGCTTCAGACAGCTCTTCACTGCAGCTGCTGTTCTCAGTTTCCCTTAGGACTTGAAAAATAAACTTCCTGCAGGAAGGCTTGCCCTACAAGATTTGTGCTCTGATTTGGGCATCTTGAGGGGGTCAGAGAAGCATGGAAAAAGCGTGACTTCAATCACAGGGCAGTGAGCTCATGCTCCTCTAGAGTTCCATCCCTGTTACATTCCATCAGAAAAGAAACCTGTCAGACTCACTTAAAAGCCCCCAATGCATCAACCCCCCCAAAAAAGTACCCCCAAAGCAATAATAATAGGCCTGATTTTTACTTCATTGGAGACCTGCAGTGTTCTAATTTTTAAAAACACTGTGTTTCCTCATACAACATGAAATAAAGGAGATCTATTTAGTCCTTTTGCTTTTTGCAATTATAAATTGCCCATCTCCTTCTTGGAAATTAAAACTGGGCACTGGTCATCATTTATTGTTTTACAACAACACACATCTCTTTGATTTAGGCAGCATTCTTCACTGTGGTTTAGGCACTGATCATAATTCTGTGAAAGAAGCAAGCAGAGGTGAGCTCTGCTGAAAACGTGAAGAGATTTTAAACAAAAAATTACTTTTCCATTTTATGGCAGGTCTTTATTAAAGTGGTATTTCCCCTCATCATCCTCTGAAACCTGCTGGAATTTTAAACTTTATTTCCCCTTTTTTATTTAAATGGACACTTACTTCAACATCTTTAAAGCTATTTAAAGTGCAGATATTAAACATGAATAATTGCCTTCTGATTTCAGTGCATGATGAAATAAAAACTGACAATGCATGTCTTCTGGTGACATTCACACCTGCATCTGTGACAGAGACTTGTAATTTGATGAAAATTAACTTTACTCTGGGCGAGAAGGGCAAGTTTTTAACCAGCTTCAGTATCATATTCTGCATCGCTTTTCTCCCTTACATGGGTCATGAGGAAAAGGAGGAAAAGGAGTGGATGAATAGATGAAATCTGAACACTTTTCTGTCTTCTACCAGCTTGAAGCATCTCACTGATTGAAAAAAAAAAAAAAAAAAGTAGAAAATGGATGCCTGAGCATCTTATCACAAAATTCTTTAGAGAAGCAATAGGAAGAGAGAAGCTCGTTGATCTCCATCATTCAAAAACCCAAGTCCCTCTGCTACCACCTGAAACAATTAGCAAAAAAACCCCAAAAATTTCCTCCCTGAGTCTCCCTCAGCCTCTTTCTTCCAGGCTAAGCACTGCTCACTAAAGAGTTGCAAAGCTTGTGCCAGGGAAGAAGTGAACCTGAGAAGTCCAGGCTCTGGTGAACAGGGCATGCAAGAGAAACAACAACGGTGACATTGCTGTGTAAATGAGCCGTGAATTATTCAGGCCCTTTTGTGAACACAGTCAAGACCTGTGGGAGTTAAAGGATGGCTACCAAAGTAAAAAGTGTATTTTAATGAAATATAAATATTAGATGGAATATTACATGGAAATACTCTGGAGTCTTACACATCATTTCCAGGGAAGGAAAAGGCATATTTTCGAATCTCTTGAGGTGCCAATTCATTAATTAGTACGGATATGAAAGATATATGCTGAAATGCGTCAGTCAAGCAATTATCAAGGAAGTATAATTTGAGAGCATAGTCTGGTAATAATAAGTCACTTTTATGCTCATTTATATTCACTTCATTGACAATTTATTTAGGAGGATATAAACAAGTAGAAGCAAAGAAGGATCAAGTGACTCCTGAACAAGGTCACCAAGGACTTTCTGGGGACATTGCACATTCCCCTTGCAGAGCACTGGTGTGGCATAGACCCTGCTGCAAGACTCATGGCTCCACCACTGCTGCCCAAGCTCCAAATCTCTGTGTGTGCCCTTTTCTGTCCTCATGCCCTGTGTGCTGCCAGTGCTGCTCAGCAAACCTCTTCCCTTGGGCAGGCTGCGAGCAGAACAGTGTAGAGGATGGTAGTGCCGCTGCCATGAGAAGAATGTGCCTTTTCTTTAAAATGTTTTTTCTCTGAGGTCTGGAAATCTCTGAGTTCTCACATCCTCTAGCAGCCACTCCTGCTTCCAGAAATTCCACGTAATAAAGGCTGTAGGTCAGGCTTCATTCCCTAAAATTTCTCTACAAATTAGCTACGTAAAAGCAGTATGAATGAGGTTGACATCAAGGACCTCGTCCCTTTCCATGAGATTCTGCCTGGTGTAATTCATTTACCTAAAATTCAAATAAGAGAATTTCAGTCTATGAAACTTGGCAAGGTTAAAATAGTTCATATTTACGTTACATTTGACACCCAATATAAATATCTTCCTTACAGTTGCTGATGTAGTTACTTTGTACCAGTTCCTAGGACAAGATGAAGCAGTTAATTTGACTCTTTTATTATTAATAGTTTGCTGTAAATGTCCCAATTGCCATCTAAAATATTGTTTCTCTTATGACTAGACCAGAAGGACATTTGTTAAAGTTATTTCCTTGCCAAGGATAAGCCCATTGTTATATTGGTTTTTCATGCACAATTATTGATAAGAAGGGTATGGGGTGAAGACACTTTCTCTCCCATTCTCATCAGGACCAAGTTCTTAGACAGAGATTGTGTATCTGTGACAGTACCCACATTTTCAAGTGTGCTCTTTCAAGTGTACTGTAAGCACTGTCCCATCAGTTTAATTTTCTCTTTCAGCTTCTGAAGTCATGCTTCAGGACTTTACACACCTGCCCCTCTAGGGGAATGTACATTCCTTAATATTTTCAGCATTGCACACTGCTTACAACAACATGTGGTGCTAAAACAATGTGCAGGCTGAGGAGAAACATTCTTAATTCAGAATATTCTGTGAGGCAGTATTTTTTTTGGTGCAGCTTTGCCAGAAGAAATCAAATGACTTCTCCCACTGACTTCTTTCATTCACTTCTTGAACTTTTCCATACATTTGCTGCAGCGTGATTTCCTGATCTACATTTTCCTTTGATACTGACAAAAGGGGATGAAAAAGAGAGACTTCCCTGCAAAGCAGAGTCAAGCAAAGGTTTTCACTCTCTGTCACATGGCACTTTGTATTTCATCGCATTTGGCAGCCCAAGGTGTCACAGTCAAACCTGACTCATCATCATGCCCCATAACATATGCAATACATGGCTTAACTTTCTCTTTTAGCACCCTCGAGGTAAAATGTGGTGCTGGAGGATAGGATATCTTGCATAATTACCGCTACAAAATTGAGACCACTTCCCAGCTTGTTCTTTTAATAACCTGTGCTTTTTAATCTCTACATTTTACTCATTTGTTTGGAATTTGTCACTCTGTTTCCTGGAGAACTGAAAGCAAAGCGTCTTTTGAAACTGTATGTCCACTGTTTCCTCTATTTGTGGCTGAGAAAGTTACTCAGGTATTTTGTGCCTGCAAACTACTCAGAGTGAATGACCTTGGTGCTGAGAGGAGCATCTCACTATTTTCTGATGCACTTAGGGACTCTGAGGGGCCTGTACTCAGCTTTCTTTCAAAACAACTGAGTAGTCTGAACATAAAAGAATTGGGTCTGGCAATGTTGTGAACTGAAACATCAGGAGAGGAAGTATTTCCCCCTGCTTTTCAGGAATATCACGTTTCTGTTTTCTGAGGTATGAGCTGATTTGGGTCTTTTGCAGTGCTGCATTCAATGTGTAAGTGAGAAAGGCAATTCAGCCGGTGAGAACTTGGGCAACAGCAGCAGGGTGCAGCAAGTCATTCAGAGAGGAGGAACTCAGCCAGACCTCTCCGGTGCATCTGTAACACAATTAAATCTCCGTAACGACCTTCATTAGGCTCAGCATGTAAGTCAATACAAACAACTTTCGTCTTGATGAACATTTTCCCTCTAAAAAGTAACATTTCAGTTCTATTACTTTTGTACTGTTTTAGCCATATGTTAAATATTAGAATGCCTCGTTCTCATTTACCCTTCACACATTAAGGTGAAAACTCTGACCTAGTGCATTCTAATTACTTGGCTTATTAGCTTCACATTATATCAGTAATGGTGCGATAGCCAACATAATTACTAGGACTTGAAAAATTATACTTTGCTGTACTATTTCATGAACTGTGAGACGGTTCTCCCTTCTTATTAACTTTCTTATTTAATGGGTCGACCAGATTTTTCATCTACCTAGACCATTGATCAAACGGATAATTTTAGATTTTAACTGCAATTGAGAAATTGCCCCCTAAAACAGTAAGATATATGTTTTTTCAGAGCAAAATACACTCATTTATTATTCTTCTGTGTTTGTTATTGACAGGCCACCACAATTAGGTAGTTACTGCATGCTGCTTGAATGCTGCTTTTAACTCTAATTTAGAGGGAAATTATTTTTGGTCCTTTTATTCTTTCAAATTTTTACTTTTGCAGTCACTAAAATTCTGGTTTCCCCCCTTTTGTTTTAAAATTAAAAACTTTTTTCTCTTTCTGGAAGTAAATACAACTTCCACACCTTTTTCTTTTTTAAGTAAAATGTTGACTTTCAATCCAAACCTGGCAGGATTGGCAATTAATTGTTCACCAGTTCAGCCTAGGAGGTGAATCTGAATCTTTCTGATCTCAAATAGTTTTAGCTTAGACTATGAAAATACAGAAGAGATTGGTTTGTTGTAACCCTGATTTCATGCCTGAGATGTTTTGGTTTCTGAAATTCTTTTCCCAGGAGATTTTCTGTAAACAAGAGAAATGTTTTTGCAACTGTACCTATGTTATCCATTCTTTCTCACAGGAGGGTTTTATTGATGTCCCTCTGGTTTGACCAATGTGATTGAAGAGGTTTGCCTTTGTTTCACCGATCAAATTGGTCTGTGTAAAATGGTATAAAAGGGAGACATCCCAAAATGAAGGAGTCATTTTTCTAGCCTTCTAATCTCAAGAGTCCGTGTCATTTTTGGTGTAAAACAGTGATAGTTTGTTGTCTAGGGCTTTTTTTAATGGAGGCTCCTGCTGTGCGAGTGGTCACACAGCTGCCCTGAGGCGTTTTAAGCAGATTATTGTTGCCAGGCCATCCTGAAAGAAACATCCCATGTCCTGGCTGGCTACGGCCTGCAGTGCCTCCTGTGGAACGTGCTTTTTTTTTGTCCTGAATGAGACTCATCCGTGTCCCTCTGCCGCTAGCCCAGTGCTTCTGCCCGCCGGGGAGAAATCCCAGCCAGTCTCCTGATGTCCTGGCAGAGCGGCAGCTCTGCGGCATTCCTGGAACGTTCACCCCCAGACCACAGAAGCAGAGGGTCAGTGCACAAATGTAAGCCAGCCATTCTCAAGGAGGTCATCTCAGGAGCCCCGGACCGAATTAATCAGCGAACCATCGCTCCTACGCTGTTTGGAAGCAGAAGCAGTAACCTCCTGGCTTTTGGCAGATGGACCTGCACTTTCGCAATGCTGTGACAGCTGGAAGAGTTTGATGCTGTCTTGACTCAACATATCAGTCAGAAGCTGTCCCTGTGGGGAAACAAACCTATGTGTGTTTTAGGCTTGTTTAGTTGGAAAAGAAATAAAGCTGAGTCTTCAGTAGTTTTTCGGTTTGTTTTTCCCTCTTTTTTTCCTGAGCAGGAAAAGAAAATACATCTTTCATAGCTTCCTAAATGAAAGGGAGAGTTGTTGGGAGAGAGAATGACACGGGACTTTAGGGTTCCCGCTGAGAATTTCAGTGAAGGGATAAATCCCTTCATGTCTCATCCACCTGACCAGAAGATAAAGTGAAACTGTGCATCTCCACCCATTAAAAAAATCCGTTCTCCCTGTGCAGCTGTGCTATCAAAAACACCTCCCCGTTTTCATGACTGCACCTTTAAGCCGAGAGGAGATGGTGTAGAAATGGCCAGTGATTATTTAATAAATAATAGGAAATAACTTTTTTAATATAGCGGAGAGCCCCTGGAAATCTATTCTTCCTGCGAGATTTTAATGGGGTGCTACTTAATTCTATTGTGCTTGGCGCAATCACTTTAATAGTTCTGATTTTTCTTGACCTCTCTGCATGAGGAACGTTATTATAAAGAAAGTATAGTAATAAAAAAAAAATTCCAAAGGTAATAGTAGCGACAAAAAAAAGGTAAGAGGCAGTGTGAGCCTGAATGTGAGGCACCAGTGTTAGTGCAGATCTACAGGTGGCCTGACACTTTCCTACTTGAGTGATTAGGGCTCAGCTCATGCTGCATTTGAGATTACTGGAGGTATTAAAGCCATAGCCCTCAATATTAAAGAGATGGAGGTGAAGGTTGAGAAATTTCAGTCCTAAATTGGATAAATTTGCCAAGTCTCTGGCTGCAGTGCAACACTCATTTATTTGCAGGTGAGTTTAACAGACAGGGTGTTGAATGAGGAATTACTTCCCAGAGTGGTGTATTGAGTCAGGTAGAATCTGCCTAAATCCAGAACAATGGGTTGCTTTTGTGCTAATTTCTGCTTTAAAAATGATTAAATGCAGCTGACATTTTATATAATCTTATATATTTAAATTAATTTGAAACCCAAACTGTTTTTTCAGAGTGCTTTTCTCACTACTGTATGCTTATGCTATAATATGCATTGTGCAACATATAACTGTGTATCTTGTGGTTTCTTGATAATTTCAGCGAGAGAGGCTTTTAAATTAGCTATTAAATTGCCATTCAGAAATTTGATCATCTTCTAATTTCCCTACAAAGACCTCCACAGGGGATAAATCTAGTTTAAATGTTCTCTTCTTCCCATGATTTTATACTCTAGCTGTAAGATGACACAACATTCCTGTGTTTCTAACTCAAATACATTACAAGAACCTGAAAGGTTTTAGGTCAGTCTTTTCAAATAAGTCTATACTTCAATTGTAAATGTAACCAGAACTAGGAAGAAGAACATGGTTTCTGGGTGTTGTTCAGTTCTCTTACCTTACAGGTGTGAAAGCTGAGTAATTTAGAAAAGTACAAATGGTGGTGAGGTTTTAAAATACTTCTTAATGCTGATTGTCTCCCCAAGTTCCCCTGCTTACTAGAAGAAGCGAAATTCTGCGTTTTATTTCTTATTACTTTTTCTGGGCAGATAAACGCTCACTGCTTTTTTTGGGCAGGAAACTTGCAGATTTTCCTAGAGCTGAAGCAAGGACTGAATTCCCTTCCTTCTCTGCATGGAACTATGGGAAAATCTGAATTATAAAAATGGGGATAACCCAGTTCTTATCTGCCTTGTGAGTTTTGCCTTGCAAGATGCTCTCAATCAAAGCTATTTGGCTTCTACTTCCTACTGCAAGGCACCTTTTAGTAACATGCTGATGACAGAGAGGAGGGAATTCTTCTTAAAAAAATGAATATAAATAGAAGACACAATAAATCAAGGTTGACCTAGCCTATAACAGCTAAAGTAGTAACGAAAAAACAGAAATACTATATCTGAAACTAGACTGATCTCATGCCCTTCTTTTGCAGCTTTATTGAGTTTATTTAATAAAAACAGAGATTTATGCTGTCACTAAGTGTTTGAGCCTATAATTGCAAACTCAACATGCAAGTTCAACAGATACTTTTTTTCTGGTTCCCATAAATATTCAAAACTTACAACTGAAATATCTTTTCATGATGTGTGAAGTTTTCTCCAGTACCTGCATTAGCCCAGCAGAACTGTCTCAAGGGACAGGACAAAGCTGTAATTTTGGTACTATTCTCTCTTGAAAACAAAGCAGCGTTCAAAACTGCTTTTCAAATATGATTCCTTTCTCTGGGTTTACCACTCTGTGTTGCCTTGACCATTCACCATAGGCACGTGGTCTATTCTTTTCTCATTCCAGCTGCACAAAAAAATAGAATTCCACAGACCGTAAGCTGGGATCCACTGCTAGAGCAGAAGGATAAGGATGCTTTTGTCTGTCTCTATAATGGACTAATCTATTCTTGGGCAGGTTCCAGAGAGTATTTCCAATAAATTCTCACTATCAAAAATTACCCAGACATATGTAACCCCCAAGGCTACCATTAATTTTGCTTTTATACAGATTATAGCAGACTAATTATTTGTTCCTCTTGAGGCTCCCACAGACAGGGTGTATCTACATCCATTGTTAAAGACAAGCATGTGCCTCTCCAAGAAGAGTATTTACCTCTCAAGCTTCCCTTTCCTCCTTTGTTCTTCTCTTGTCCTCTAACACTCTCAGAAGCTATTGTTATTGGGTACTAATTTAATAAAAATGCAGGAGATTCTGACTGAAACGATAACCACTAAAGCTATTCAATTGTTTTTCTGTGTAACGACTCTGATTGAAATTCTAGTCGCAGCAAAGGCGAAGGCAAAATTTCCTTGGCTTCTGCAGGGGACTGGAATTTCATCTAAGGTGAATATTGTTTATGATTTAGACACAAATGTCTTATAACAGTTTCTGATTCACAAGTCTCGTCTAGCATTATGCCATATTAAACAAGCCAAGAAACCGTAATCTAAAGGATATTGTCAAGTGGAGATAGAACACATATTCATTTCAGGTGCTGTATGCTAAATACAAATCCCTTTGCTTGGCATATGACATCTACCTGGAGATAATGTTATCAGGTGTGTCCTGTGTGCTGCAGAGATCATCACTTTCCAGGCAGAGGAGGACAGCAAAAGAAAGAGCAACACACCAGGAATGAAAGCAGCAGTGGAAGAAGAGAAAAGCTGACACAGGGAATGCCTTGTAAATGATCTAGAGATACTTCAAAAATACTTGAATTCATTTTTAATGCAGCCCTTCCTGTAAGCAGGGTCCATCCTTTCCAACAAACTCATGCAAATAAATCCCAGTTTTACTTTTTATATTCTGCATTTCCCCATGTACCTATGAGGGAAAATGACCAAAATGTTCAAGTGAAAACACCTACAGCTTAACCAGCTGGTTAGCTCTCACTGTTTCTGTGAGCAGGTGAGAGTGACCTCTTTTGAATACACCATTTCCTTGCAGCAGGAAGAGCTATCTTTGTACTGCCCTTTAAAGAAGGGCATAAAGTGATTTAAAATACATACATATATATAGGTGTCTGTATATATATGCATATATCTACCTACCTATTTATATATTTAGGTTATGTGTGGGAGCAGAGGAAAGGATTTTTCCTGTTCAAAGCAATTACCTACATTATCAATACGTATGTATTTCAGAACTTAGTTTTTTTCTCCCCGTGAAGCCAGACCTTGAATATACATGTTTATTTTTAAGTAATCGCAAGTTACCCATGAAATGTTAAATAGGATAATGAACTCATTAAGCATTAATTGCTAAGGCAAGCGGCTCTGGTGCCAGCATGATCTGTGGCAGATCTCTCACAGGGGGGTATTCCCAAACTAGGGGAAACTTAGAGACATAAAGAGAGCCTGCAGCTGGTGGGGCCAGGAGCAATAGCGGCCAAATCCCCATCATGAATAGAAGCCGCCCCTTGGGGAGTAAAACCAGGGCATGGCACAGCAGGGTGGGTGCTGAAGCCCTGCCAGCTCCAGCAGGGAGGGATGGGACCTGCCCAGCAGAGAGCCACGGCCTCTCCAAGCCCTGCACCCACCACAGCTGAGGCAGCCGCCCAGGCCAAAACACACTGCCAGCCAGGTGCCAGGCTGCCATTAACCAAAGCAAAAAGCGCCTCTATAAACTCACCAGCAGCAAAAGAGGGTCTAAAGGGGATTTTCAGCCTTTATGGGATCTGGGGAAAGCAATAACAAGGGACGAGGGGAAAAGATCAAAGTACTTAATGCTCCCTTTGACTCTGTGTTTACTAGTAAGACCCTAAATCGAGTGCCTGGTCAGTCACTTTGCATTAGGCACCGAGCTGGGTGGGAGCACTGACCTGCTGGAGGGCAGAAAGGCTCTGCTGGAAGATCTGGACAGTCTGGATTAATGGTCTGAGGACAGTGGTATGAGGGTCAACAAGGCAAAGTGCTGGGTCCTGCGCCTGGGTTAACAATAACCCCACACGGTGCTACAGGCTGGAGGAAGAGTGGCTGGAAAGCATTCCAGCGGGAAAAGACCCCGTGGTGCCGGTGGACAGCTGGCTAAACATGAGCCAGCCTGTGCCCAGGTGGCCAAGGAGGCCAGTGGCATCCTGGCTTATCAAAAAGAGCGTGTCCAGCAGGACTAGGGCTGTCCCACATGGGAAGGGGCTGCCCAGGCCAGTGTTTGTTGGAGCTACCATCCCTGGAGGTATTTAAAAGACAGCAGATGTGGCACTTGGGGACATGGGTTAGTGGTGGGGTTGGCAGTGCTGGGTTAATGCTTAGACTCAATGCTCTTAAAGGTCTCTTCTAATGTAAATGATTCTACAATTTTCAACATGCAACACAGTTCAAGCCGGAGAGCAAGCTTTTCGAGACGTGTTTCTTGTGAGTTAGCACCAAACACAGAGCGATTTGAGGGAACTGGGAAGACCAGCAGCTAAGGTGGTTGCACAGGACCTGGCGATGACAGGACATTTCATCATCCCCCTGCAGACGTGCCGGCGCTGCTGCTGAAGGACCGTGCCTCCCTTCACGTCGTTAGAGGAGTGATAAAACATCTCAGTGGGAGGGGAGGACAATGAGCGCATGAGGGGATGGTGGGTGACACATCTAATGAAGGCCATTAACGTATCACAGTTAGATTTTCATGGAGCAAGGGAAAAGTCATTAGTCTTCTGTGTGTGTCAGCTAGCAGAAAGACTGTGGAGCAAAGTCACTTTTCCTCCAGGAATTTAAATTCCCACAGAAGAGAGATCTTATCTTAAGGTTCTTTCTTCACTTCTCCACAAAACACAAGGGGAGCAGTTACAGCAGCACTGGTCGGTTTGAGGATGCAGATAAAGTGCATGCACTTGTCAAGTTAGGCATATTGGTTTAGATTAAAACTGTTAAAGCTTAAAAGTCGGTGTAAATATTTTCCTTTAAAATATGTTCACTTGATTAAAGTCTGAGTTTGCAATTGTTAAATAGGACAGGAAAAAAAAATCTTGACAAAAAGAAAATCAGGTCAGGGAAAGCATTCTGTTTGATACAAAACCTTTTCTTGGTGAGAAGGATTACTTTAGTGAGAGGTATTAGCAGCATGATCTGATCAAATTTAGAAGGAAACTCTTAAGGTTTGTTGAAATATACTTGTATAGTTCTAATGGCAGAAAACATTTGTTTCACCAGAAATTCTACATGTATTTGGGATCCTATCCTTGCAGACAATGGTTAGGTCAAAAACATTTTGTTAATACTTGTTTCTTTTGCAAAGAAATTTTACTTAGCTATTAACTCTTTCCTTGTCAATCTCTGTGACCAAAATAATACTTTGAACATTTTAAATACCAAAAAGAACAATTTTAATAATTAGCTGCTTAACAGCCATCCTAAAATAAATTGTATTTTGAGTAACTGTAAGATAGTATCTTTCTATTAGACAATACCTTTTTTTCTGAGTATTTAATAAAGTAAGGGAATGAAATGACCAGTGCCTGACTTGAAATCTCAGATGTCCTGAAGCCATACTTTCTGCTTCGTCTGTGTCATGAAATCACATCAACCAGGAAAGATCCCTGGCAACTCAGAAGGGTGCAGGATTTGCACTTCTCTGTAGCCATTCAAAGCATGACAAACTGAGTCAATTTGTGAACATCAGAAATGGACTGTTATTGAACTAGGATGCTAAATTCAATCTTATTCACATGAGTGTATAGCAACCCGGTGCCTAGAGATGTGTGCTGTAACTACAGCTTTTTTTTCATTTTATGTTAGAGTATGTATTCAAAAACGTGGGCAATTCATTGAATTTTATTTTTTTTTTTGGTGTGTGAAATAATTGTCAGTGCATGGGTATTATCTTTTGTAAACAAGCAATAATAGCAGACGAAAAGGCACTGCCATGGAATTCAGGTTGGGTTGCTCGATCTTAATCTCACCCTTTTCTAAAGACAAGCAGTAGGTAAATACAAATCCTTGACATGCAAGAGAACACTCAGGATTTGGAGGGCACATCACTTCCAGTCTCAGGGATAGCTTTAGGTGTCTCTCCTGTCCCCAGCTATCTCAGCCAAGTTCATCCTAAGAGATATTTTACCTCAAAACCCTGGGAAATGAGAGCACTGTTGGACGAGGTCCAATTCTCTCCTCTCACCATTGCCTTCCTGTCCTAGGAATGCTTCAACCCTGCACATTAACACATACCTTCCATAAAATACCCAACCAATCCCTATTGATGTCAATGACGCTGTTCTCACCCACAGAGAAAACCAGCACCATGCTGATTTATGAGATTTGTGACAGGATGGCATTAATGATACTGGACCAAATTCCCTAAGGCATCAACCCAGTAGAGGTCAACATAGTTACTGTAGCCTGCACTGAGTATTATACAGTAGAAATGCAACGTTCCAAACTCAAATCTTAATATGGAAAACTGTCTTGCAATTTTGGGGCTGGAAAGTGTCAAGAAGCAGCAGAAATGCTCTTAATGCAGAGGGCCCACATGATCCCTGTCGCACTGCACCGTGCCTGGGAGATGTAACATATGATAGTAACAGTTCTTCATCCTCATTTGGCCTATAAGACACCTCAAAACACATAAACAATTCTGCTCCCTCCTCCTGATGGTCAGTGTATCTTATGACAATATATTTGGTACATGCTCTACAGATTCCAGCATTAAAAATGCTTTTTAATGGTTTTCAGTAGTCAAACAGTGTGAGAAAGTGATTCACTTATGGTATTCAGTGTTAATAACAATGCATTTATATTTATAAAGTATTTAGATCAGAGAATTTCAAATGTTAATTCTTAGCATAAGTACAATATAGCTTTAATTAAAAAAAAAAAAAAAAAAGGAACTAGAGTCCAGTAATTTCTGAAATCATATTCTGCTAATCCAGACTTCAGGAAAGCTCTTTGCCGGTCAAAACATGTTTGACTAGGCAGGTTGTGGGGTGTATTTGTTTTTCCTTCAAGGCAAGGGGATATTGCTTCTCTCGTGCTCAGAGCATGGGACCAACCAGGTTTTCACTTTGCATTCAGTTTGCTCTGCTCTATCAAAATTCTGAAAAAAATTCCCTCATACAAACATGAAGAGGCAGATACTTTATTGACTTGTATCACTCATTTCTTATCTAATACAAATTCACTAAAAAGAGAAAGAAATAATAACTTCTTCTAAGAATTGCTGAGAAGTTGATTATTTTCTAAACCCCCAAATGAGTCTATTCAAAGCAGGGCTCCAAATCTAGAGACACAGATGGCAAATTTTTTTGTAGTGGATGGATTATCTAACCCAATAGTGCTGGGAAAGAACTAACTACAAGGAATAAACAGTTTTTCCTCAAGCAAGTTATTTTTCCTCCCAAGGAATTAATAAAGTTCTTCAAAAATACTGAAAAACTGAAAGTAACAGTAGCCACAAAAATTAAAATATACTTTGTAGGAACAGACTTGTTTTCCTAGACCTCTTTTTCATAAGCAAAGTGCTGTCAGATGGCATTTGTTACCAAATGTAAGTATGAATAGCTGAAAGTGACCTCAGCCATACAATCTGCTCACTGAAAAATGAAAAAACCCGATTCCCTTCCATCTTGGCATATTCCCTTACTGCACAACTGAAGGTGCATGTATTAAATACCCCTCTCTAGTGACTGGCAGAAAGAATATTAATATCCCAGCTGAGAGGGTATTGCTGCCATGGTTTGGGGTCCTTTATAATGAGAGAATCAGCTGCAAATGATAACACTTGCGAGGAAGGAGATGGCAGCCAGCCTGTCCCATCTTATTCCCCATATGTTCCTGTAAACATTTCTCCGTCACTTATTAGTGCACTTATTTCTGTCTGCAAAGACTGGCCATGGCCAAGTCCCATCCTCACTGCAGGGCTCACAGGGAGTGGGTCCTCTGCACCTCCAGACATCCTCTAGCACTGCAAAGAGATCCTTCAAGAAGAGGTCAAAAGGAAGACAGAAATGTTTTCATTACAAAGCTCTAACAATGTTTTGTTTGCCACACTTCCATTCTCTCTCAGTGCCTGCACTCAGCTCACTCACAAAATTGTCAACAAGACAACATCTGCATTTCCCTTTATCCCTCCAAGTCAGTTATAACAGTAATAGCTCTGTCTGCCATCATCTCCAAAACTGATTAGGAAAAGAGATTACAGAAGCATCATGACAGGGACTGTTCCATGCAGCTGATAGCCTATAATTTCTAAGAAAGGGTTGCCCTCAGCTCAATCGTTGAAGGAATGAACTTGAAATAAAAATAGACCTATTGAAGAATGTATAATCTTGCTTAAGAAGGAAAAAAGGTGGAGGAAATGCAATCACCCCTTAAAAGGAGTCTGAAACTGTCTGGAATAAAATGTTTTGAATAAAAGACTCGAGCTGGTAAACATACTGAGAAGGGCAGAGAGCAGAGCTCTTCCTGTCTTGGGAAGACAATTTGATAGGGGAGATAAAGACTGGAAGCTGTTTTAGTCCACTCTAAGTGTTGCATCCTGCAGGAGGTTCAGAATATAAGTACGAGTCTAACAATGTGAAACCTGTACAAGACATCAGCTTATAAAATTACCTTAAGAGGAGAGTCACAGGTTTCAAAAGGAGCTCGTCTTATTGGGAGGCAGCATTTCAGCTCCAATGCTGCATCCATTGGGTGGGAAATGAGCAAGAATGATTATTCCAGCATTGCCATTTGTATCTCTGCAGCAAAGCTTGTATCAGCACTCAAACTGCAGAACCAGGATTTTGAAAAGTTTTATTACCACAACAGCAAAAACTTTTTTTCAGGGTTATATTTGATTCATACAGCCTGTGTGCGAGAGAAATCTTTTTCACAAGTTTTGAAGATGCAAAACCGACTTCATTTTAGGTTATGGATATAAATATTAAATAATTGGACATTTGCAGTTTTTGGAGATTGCCACATTGCTCTAAATCAGTACTGACTTCATAAATGAATTTGTACAATAGTCAAGTTAGTACCATGGTCTAAATCAATGCTGATATAAATTAAACCGATAAATATTTATGTTATCATCATGCTCTGGAATCCAGTATGACTTAATCAATAAATAAGGTTGTGATTTGTGCCAGGTGGCTTAAGAACAGAGACACTTTCTGCCCTAAACATTTTACTACACATAATGAAAAGAATTTACCAACTAGCCTATAATTACTCAGCTGCTTGGTTGCGTTGAACTCGTAGAATATTTTTTTAACCCAGGTAGGAATGACCTAATTGCTGCCACAGGTATTTGCCCTTACCCATCACTATTCAAGCAAGTATGGCCAAAATATCAATCTTCTGTCTTTCACAAAAGCAAGCACAAAAAAATAGCAAAACACAGGTCTTTTACAGTTTTCACATCCTTTCAAATGACACTGAAAACATCTATTTAGAATACAGCTCGCATATATGTCAATACATATTTCTCTGCATGAAAACCTAGCAATGAGTTCAGTTATCCTTTTAGTTATTTGTTCCAATTTCAGATCTAGTCCCACAGAAATCCCTCCAAAAGACACAGCTTTGAGAACGTAGATGCTAACTAAAACGTGTACCACACCATGATGCTAATTAAGTTCCAAAATGCAATTTTTCATGAGAAAGGTATTCACAGTTATTGACCATTTCAAGTCACTGCCAAATCCCCAAAGTGATCAATTAAAAATAATAATGAAAGTATCTGCCAAAATTAGGGACTGAAAGCTAAATATATTTCGAATGTACAGTATAAGGAGCAAAGACATAATTTCAGTGATTTATTTGCTCTGTAGCAGTACCTATGAGTACCACGACAGTCCTTGCCCCAACCACCGAGCAATTACAGTGCTATTAAAGCAAAATGCATTTTAGTGGATGACACAAGTCATGCCTGCATGGGGAGCACATTGGACTGTAGCACTACTCCTAAAGTACTGCTAAGAGACTTCTCAAAATACACCTTGAGCCACAAGAAAAAGCAATCCTCCCTCAAATCCCACCCATTCACAGCATGAAGCCCTGGGAAATGCCCAGGAATAAAATCTGAGACTTGATCTGTTCAACATTTTCGTAAAGCTCATAACCAGCTTGTTGTGTGCCTCTGATGAGCCTAGTTTATCTTTTTAAGCCACGTAGTCTTTTATCTATTAAACCACCACCCATATTGCCACTTTTTAATTTTCCTTTTGACACTAGACCTTCACACTCCTGACTGTTTCTTTTCTGGAACAACCTTTCATCACTTTTATTACCTTGCTAAGAGAGGACATTCTTTCCCTTCAAATCTTCTGCAGGCGGTCTTCATGCACATTTTTAAACCAGATTCATGCAATCTTAGTAATGTATCAGTCATTCACTGGCATCTGTGACAGCCTGTGAATTTATTGGGCACATAGTCTGGTCTGTGACTGGCAGAAAAAAACATGTGAAAGCCATTTGCACAATTTAATACACGGCACATTCAATACTACATTCGATAACAAGCAGTGGTTACACTCAACAGCGGAAAAGACGCCAGAACCTGGGAACGCATTTTGGGCACAGTGAGGGACGCTGAGCATCTTGCTCCAGTGCTGTGTTTGTGTCAGGGATCATTTGTGTCTGGAGAACAAGTGCCTTGCAAAGTCATTGGTGAGTCAGCCTTGATCACACGTTCAGCTGGCTGTGGTCCTGAGGATATTTGGGAATTCACTGAAACGTTCTCTACAGACTCCTGCTGCTATTACTAAAGAGTCCCACTGCTGGCAGTGTCCAGCTAATGACTGATACATTACTAAGATTGCATG
>VYZR01028595.1:94786-107888 GCA_013400675.1 Oxylabes madagascariensis
TATTCATTAGGAGGCTGGAATACTGAGGAGCTGCGCCATGAACACACACACAAAAGATTTCCCCTTTCTTCCTCAGTTAATTATCTATGAAAGAGAAGGCAAGCTCAGAATTGGTATTTGCTGTTGTGTGCAAGTATTTCATATCTCCTTAAAGACTCAGATTGGAAAACAAATAAGTAATTGGACAAAAAAAAATATTATAAGCACTGACTTTGTCAGTGAAATTCCTTTTAAGACGTTTGTTTTCAATTAAGCATGAACATAACTTCAGTGAGTGTCAAAGGTCCATGGGGAACATTCAAGGTACTGCAGGGCCTGTGCCTTTCTTATAAGGAGAAATTCTCTAGAGAAGGTTCTACACAGAGCTCTAACACAAAGAGCATTGACCTCATATATACTTCTACCCAATGGAAAAGCCTGGCCATACTTCCTGAAGTAGAAAACAGTAGAATGAGTACATAGTATCAGTATTCAGCCTCCTAATGAATAACTGAAAAGTGTCTTTTTCAGAAATTAGTACTTTAAGCTGTACGAATAACACAAAGAAATAGTCCATAATGTTTTTCAACTGCCACCCTCACTTTTCTGGTGCATTCAGCCATTTGTATTCCTGTACATTCTAGGAGCTAATCAAATTCGGTCAAAAATGAATTTGACAGAAAGTATTTACCCTGATGAGACCCATTTAGTGATGAAATAACATAGATGCTGGGTAGTTAGAACACCTTTGCTCAGCATGTCCTATTCACTCCCGTCATCTTGGCATTTTCCCCTCCTGCATTTGCTCTTCCCTTTATGTGCCTGTAACAGACCATGGCTCACTCCTGAGTCACAAATTCCTCCTGTCTATGCCTCTCTTGTTTTTCTCTGGCTCTACCACAACCTTAACTTTTTATTTTGTCTCTGCAGTGCTGTTTAGCTTGCTTTACTCTCCTTTTTTATCTCATTTCTTACTTCAGAAGCTTCTCTCAAAATCCTTGTTGTCTTTTTCACAACTTATCAATCTTCCCTTCACTCTCCCTTCTCCACATCTGTCTACCTCCGCATGTCCCCTGGTATTTTTATGAAACATTCACACATGAGCTTCAGAAAGGCTGCGGGCAGAGCATCCCTGAGGGAGGAGGAGTGGAGGCCCTGGTGCATATGGCTGGGAGCCAGAGGGGTCTCAGCCCTTCTGGAAAATCAGTTTAGCCATTTGTCTTATAGCACACCTCCCCACAGTGCCCTCTTCTTGCCTGTGAACTGCAGGCACATGCTCTATTTCACCTGACACAGCAATGTGCTTCTGAGATAAACCTGTGCAGACACACCCCATGGCTTGAGCTGGGAGCCCCCTCTGAACCCCTGTCTCAGCCTGTCTGCAGCAGTGGTGCTTGTGAGGGCACACCAGGTACCATTCCTCAGTCCCCAAGCCGCAGCACCAGGGCCACCAAGTGTCAGAGACTAATGTGCAACCTGAGAATAAAAATAGGTACCACCAAGAGCAAAAGTATGTATGTTATATATGGTGTACCAAACTTGGCCAGATAGCAACAACCTTTATTTCAGGCCTGATCCTCAGTCTTTCTGTATTCACATTTTTATGGTCAGAAACAACTGAATCAGTTCAAAATAGTGATTCAATCACACCTTTTCTCATGTGGTCCATTCTATTTGACAATTAGCTCTCTCACTGGCCAAATTTTAGCAGCCTCCAACTATTCCAGCAAGGGCCCAAAATGCTGTTCAAGTTATAACAAGAACTTTCTGTACAGTGTTTATTTTTACCATTGCTTTATTTTCCTTTCTGCCTATTTATTTACACTCCCTGAGCCTGCATAGGCACTTTACTGAGATGTGTCTTGACAGTCAGCTTTCTCTGTTATGTCCATTTGTGTCAGTTTGCTTTTTTCCTAGAGTGATTATAGCAGCTTAAGCCTGGAACTTGCCATCAATGACATGTCTAATCTCTAGGTTATTTTTCCATGCTCTGATACGACAGGAGGCAGAGTTGTCTTTCTTCAGAGCAGATCACTGACTCTTTCTATCATTTATTCATGCATGATCTGTTCAAGAATAACAATAAAATAAACCTAACAGAACAGTTTCTGAGAAATGCCAGGATTTTGCTTCCAGTTCTGTTCATAGATTTTCCTCTATATTTTTACATTGTGTTAAATCCATATAGAACATCACCCAAAGAAAGAAATATGATTATTATTTTTATAAATGAATCTTTACCTCCATGAAGGTTAAAATCCCTTCCATCAAGGTTAAGCTCTGTTTATAATAGGCAGTACATATTTGTGCAGTAAGAATTTGCCCATGGCTTAAGGAGTTTTTAACAAAAGTAGGATAGACAGAGGAAGAAAATGTTATTATCCACACTATATCCCCTCAATAGGCAAAGCAGAGGGAAAGACCAGGTAGCACAAGACAAATTGTAAGGGGGTTTGGTGGCAGAAAAGATTTGTCCTGGGCACCCTGAAGGTCCCCACCCCTAAGGTCACCCCCTCTAGAGCTGCCAGAGATTATATTAGTTTTACTCCATCACAGGGAGGCACCAGTCTGAAATANNTTGTTTTTTCCCCTCCCCGGGGGGGCCCAGTCTCAAAAATCCTTTTTTTTTTTTTTTTTTTTTTTTGAGCTATACTATGTTGTGGTGATGTGTCTCAGACACCTTTCCCCACAGTTTGTAAGCTGATGGGAAAACACCATGATAAGGCTGTAAAACACACTTCCAGACAGACATGCCACTTAACAAATATTGAGCAGATTCATAATATGTGTTGTTTAGCTGGAAAGACCATCATCCTCAGGTACTTTTGAAGTGAAATCTCAGGGGGTAATAAGAATCTGGATAGGGGTATTGTAGTCACAAAAAAAAAAGCCAGTACTCATTAATTCTCTCCTGAACCACCCAGTTCCTCTCCCTGCAGCCAGAGCCCCGCCGCACGCTGCCCTTTCCCCGTCACCCCAATATCACAGCTCTGTTCCCACCGTCCTGACACTGACATTCTGAAAGCAAATCATCAGCTCTCTGGCATCTCCATTTTGTTTGACATCCGGCAAGACAATGAACCACTGTGACAAATTACTAACATCAGGAATCCCATCAAGGAATATTGTGACAAATAGAAACTCTGCAATTACTTCTTTCAGAGCCCTCGACATCGTGTCTGCAAGTAGCATCAATCAGACCATTCAAGATACGATTAGACAGAGTTTGAAACCCCTTTGCACTCTCCAGATGTGTCATTACATGCTTTACTTGAGGAGAACTGTTACTAATTTTAATATAGATCTTCTAAACTTGGATGATATTTTGATCTTTTTTTCCTGTTTTGTCATCATGGCCCTTTTTGTCAGGAATCACAGAAAGGCTCTAAGGTGCATCTTTTCAAGGGTAGCCTCAAGTAATCTTAGTGAACAGTGTAAAGAAACCACTTTATCATCAATAATGTTCCTTATCTCCACTAACACTTCTATAAAAATGTTGACAATCTATCTAAAGCAGAGTGCTTTACAAAAGAACACAACAATGCCCAAGGACTGACATATGGTAAAAGTCTGTGGGGTTAAAGTCTAGTACAGTTATTGTACCTTGTGTTAAATAAGTTCCAAGAAAGTTTCAGAAGAATGAACTCTATATTGATGCTAGTATTTGAGCCATTTATTAAAATATTTGCTAAAGCATTAAAATAAGTATTCAAATTTTTAAAAATGAAACTGTCAATTAAAAAAAAAAGTATTGTTTATTCCTTGGGAAAACAAAAAATTCCAATTTTTTTTCTAATCCTTCAGAGAGGCCAAACTCAACAGCAGAAATGGAAGCCTTATGGCTGTATATGAAGACCTGACAGAGCTAAACAGACTTCTTGAAAGGCAAGTATGAGCTCCTGCCTGTACAAGGTATTAATTTACAACGTAAGGATTGTATAATGAAGTTTAAGGGACACAGATCAGGTTTTATGATGGAGCTGTATTAGTGCACTGACAGATGAATTTCTCTTCAGTTACTTCAAAACCAGAACAGCTTAAAATTTGTATATGCTGCTAAAACTGTGCATACTGAGAAACCGTAATAGCTTGGAGAGTTATTTATTAGTTCAGTTTAGGTGTGACCCTAACACACTTCTGATACTCAGAGTTGAGTAACACTGCCAAAGGTGTCAAGGAGTTAAAGCTGAGATCATTTATCTAATCTGTACTTGGCCATCCCCATGTTTGAGTCCACTAAAGCCTAATTGTAGAGGAATCAGGAATGTTCCAGATTTTTTCTAATAAGCAAGCTACACACACTCCAAATGGGCGGTGAAAACAAGCTGTTAACAAGTGCTGCAGTGTGAGATATTAATGCAATTATATATGCTCCTACTAAGAATTAAAAATTCTATTAACAATTAACAATATTTTAAGTTTCATGAGACAATTTCACCAGTTAACAGCATTTGTAATTTTCAGCTGCTCAATGCTCTGGAATAGAAAACACACTACAAAAATAACAGGTGAGTCTCTAATATTCTTCATATCAAACACAGAAAATCAATTCACGCGAACAACAACGTGAGCTTGCTTCATGTTTTCACACTTCATTTCCACCAAGCTGAAACCACTCCAGACATTTCCAGCTGTCAGTTCCTGTCCCATCGGGGATCTGGAATGTGCATTGAGATGCCTGGAGAGTTTTGGGGATAAAAGCAGTTGGGTGGAAAAGAGGGGCCTGGTACACACTGGGAGAAGAGGCTTTCTGGCAGCAAAGGGGAGTGTGGTCTGGTGTGCACAGTGAACGTACAGAGGTTATACAGGCCTTATGGACAGCTTTTTTGGAGCTTGTTTCCTAAAACTCATTTATATGCGTTGACCTCTTGAAGAGCTGTATTGGTAACTGTCTAGCATGTATTTTAAAGGGATCAATCTGAAAAGTTTTTTAATGTAGGTAGGAAATTAACTCCCTCAATAACGGGACCTACCAGATGCCTTGCATGGGCGTGCAATAAAGTCAACCCTGTGCTTCTTTACTTGTCAGGACCGTCTAATAAAATAGAAGCAAGAAATGATAGGTGATGGGGAATCTCCTACGGTTTAGAGATTTACAACTTCAGAGCAAAAGTTGCCCTGTCATTTCAAACCTCTGCCACAGACTTGTGGCTAAGCTCATTTCTGCTCATGTGGTCCCGAATCATTACAGATTGTTTCAGCATTCTGTGAGAAACTGCTTTTATCAGGAAGGGATTTGTGCTATCTGATGGGAAAGAGCCCATTGATTTTTTTCAACCTGCTACAACAACTGCTCATGAAGTTGAAGAGAGCCTTTAATGCATTAAAATGTCACAGGTGACCAGTAATAGTTCAATGAATAATATTTTATGCATTTAGTAACAGCTCACACACAGCCTAAGATATTGAGGGATGAACCAAGCCAGTAGTCTGATTGAGTGTAACCATTGCATTCTTAGTATATTAAAGTACTTTGCTGGGGAAGGGATCAGGTAGGAGTAGGACAAAAAGGACATGGGAGCGTCATGGGAACCTTAATTTCACTTGCACCAGCAAAGTGAGGGTATTCTGAATGCTAGAGAAGGAACCTGAGTCAGAAGTTTTTAGAAGATAATCCCATTCACAAAGTCACTGAAGCTGGAAGGATGAATTTGGAGCTGAGGGAGTAACTCCATTAGTTGGTGGTATTGGGGAGCTTTATGCTTTTTATGAGCTTTAAGTAAAGCATGAAAGCCTGGTAACTTTTCTCAGGCTCTACAAGGAAATAACTGGGACAATTAAAATCTGTTAGCCTTACACAATCTGATTATCAAAAGACTACACATTTTTCTTGAAGCTGCTAAAGCCAAAGATAGTGTGGCCTCTCATTAAGGTCCGATTTTTTTCTTCTCAGCCAGATGAAATGAAGAGTTGGAAGAAAGAACAATGGAAAGAGAGAGCCAAATAATCTGAGAAAAGACTGGTACACCACAATATAATGGTTGTGTGGTAAGGGATGTGTGGCTATGCATTCTGCTTGCTTATTTTCTACTGACTTCCAGTCTTGTCAGCCCTCCTCTTGTACACTGACACATGTCCTAGCACCCCATTTGTAATTTTACTAGAAAGATGTGGAAAATGCCTGGAATCCCCTTGTGTCATGGTGAAACTGAGCTTTCCAGCCTTCCGGACTACCTCAGCTTAAAGTTCTCTTAGAGGTGTTACCAATCTGACATGTTCTGAGTCTGGTTTGAGCCAAAGCTGAGCTTAAGCTTTTGCTTTTTGCCTATACTCTTTGGAGGACTAGAAGGACAGAGAAACAAACCACATATTCACAATAAAAGGTAATGAGATTGACCCCTATAGTAAATATGTCTCTTAACAATATTTGATTGCTTAAAGACTTTTCAGTTAAGTCATTACGGCTTATGTGAAGTATTACTGTATCGTCTGGGTAACTGATGTTTCCAGTATGTGCTCCAGTATTTCCTTAGAAGTAAGGGCACTTCTACCCCACCATCCTTATGCCACAGTGGCAGTAGGGGTAAAGGAGTTAGGAGAAGGCTGATGAAAAGATTTCTCACTGACAGTATGCTGGAACCCAGCATAAAGTGAATTTTCTGCTAATTTGGAAGGTGGTCATCAGACCTTAATAAGGCCACACCACCTGAACGACCAAGGAAGGGCCACAAATCAAGAATGTGGTGGGAAAGACCTACAGAGTAGAAAGCTTCGTGAAAGTCATGTACTACACCATGATCAGCCAGCTCAACCATACACACCTCAGTTACCAGGTGCTAACAAACTTTACCTCAAGAATGCATTTGGATTTAAAACGCTTCACTGAAACAGAGGAGGCAGCAAATGTTTGACTTTTACTAAACATTTAAAAGAACCATCTCTTTTATACTTAAAACCACAGGAAAATCCTTCCTCCTCTCTGCTGCTGGAAGCATTTAAAATGCATCTATGATGATGTGAACTCCCATTTCCTGCTGCAGCAAATGGGTATGGCTCCAATGAGCTGTTGAAGGCCTGCCTGTGGTTCATGGATTCATTTTTGAATGCTGTCAGCAATAACCGGATTTTCTTTTGCTTTAATTGTGGAGCTTGGCACCCAAGGCATTACAAGCCAGCCCAAGACAAACCAAGTGAATCTGGTCAGTGTCAGAGATGAACTTCTCATATTTTAGGTCTTTTCACACTCCTCTACCACACCTACCTTTCATCCTGCCCTCGTTTTTTGCGTCTATCCCATATCTTAAAGCTTGACCTAAAGCTTATCAAACCAAAATGTAAACCCTCACTGAACACAACAGACTTTGGATCAGGCCTGTAGGGATTGATTAATCGGCATGGAAATGGGTCCCTCCTGTGAGCTGCTGAGTGCCTTCAGGGTTCAGTAGCTCAACAAACCCCACAGGACCACACCCAGAGCTGCCTTGTGGCACCAGGACTGATGGGAGCCTGACACAGCTTTTGTGTTCCAGAAGTTGTGGCCATTGATCTGACAGGCAGAGGAGCTGCTGTGTAGGTATGAGGAGGCTCTAGGGAAGTATTTCACAGGGTTGGAAGCTTCTTAGGCCCATCTCAAATTTTCATTTGAGTTATCTTAATAGGCTTTCCCTCTCAAGCCTCCTGGGGTCTAAGGCAAAAAAAAAAAAAANAGAGGAGCTGCTGTGTAGGTATGAGGAGGCTCTAGGGAAGTATTTCACAGGGTTGGAAGCTTCTTAGGCCCATCTCAAATTTTCATTTGAGTTATCTTAATAGGCTTTCCCTCTCAAGCCTCCTGGGGTCTAAGGGAAAAAAAAAAAAAAACCCGATAAAAATTAATTCAGGTTCATGTTCTTTTGTGACTGCTCCTACTGAGCACAATAAACTGACATGCTGCTTTTAATTAGCATTTAGTTAACTGCTCATTTTTGTGCAGAAACTATGCACCAACTCCAGTCAACACAAAGGTGCTGAACTGAGGACAGGGAGATTCTGCCTGTGGAAGATTCTGGCAGGGTGGGATTATTTAAATAGCAACCCTTTAGATTCAGTGCTTGGGCACTGATTCCGTCTGATTTTAAACCATACAGATAACAAAATTTGAGCAGAAACCGAGTTACTATTAATAACTCACCTTAGGTAACACACTTCAAATCACTATCAAAGAATAGAATAACCTAATACGCCAAGTTGGAAGGGACCTATAAGGATCATCTGCATCCAACTCCTAGCCCTGCACAGCACCATCCCTAAGAGTCACACCCTGTGCCTGAGAGCATTGTCCAAATGCTTCTTGAGCTCTGTCAGGCTTGGTGCTGTGACCACTTCCCTGGGAGCCTGTTCCACTGCCCAGTCACCGTCCGGGTGAAGAACCTTTTTCTAACATCCAGCCTAAACCTCCTCTGACGCAGCTCCAGGCCGTCCCCTCGGGCTCTGTCACTGCTCACTACAGAGCAGAGATCAGTGCCTGCCCCTCCTCTTCCTCTCATGAGGAATTTTAACAGCAATGGGGTCTCCCCTCAGCCTCCTCCAGGCTGAACAGACCGAGTGACCTCAGCCGCTCCTCACACGGCTTCCCCTCACGGCTCCTCACCATCCCGGTGCCGTTCCTTTGGACGCTCTCTAACTGGAGAGCATCTCCAGGTCCCTTTGCTCATCTGCTCTCCAGCTTCTCGTTCCCCAGTCTGTCCATCCATCCAGGGTTGCCCCATCTCAGGTGCAGAATCCAACACTTGCCTTTGCTAAACTTCATATGGTTGGTGATTGTTCATCTCTCTCATTTGTTGAGGTCTCTCTGCAGGGTCTCATCTGCCTTTGGGGAAGCCCACAGCTCCTCCCAGTCTTTTATCACCTGCAGACTTACTCAGTAACCCTTCAAGTCCTGCATGCAAGTTGTTTACGAGATGTTGAAGAGCACTGAGCCCAGGGCAGAGCCCCACAGCAGAACACCACTAGCGGCTGTGCATTAAAACATAACAGGGTCCTACCAGTACAACCCAAAACTGAGCTCAGCAATCAGTGCCCAAAACCATCACAAAAATTAATGATTAACAAAAAAATTAAAGATCGTCTTGGCAAAAAAGGGAATGAATCCAGCTGTTAGCTGAATTTATAAATAGGGCAATAAAACTTCTCCACAGACCTGCAGATGGGCATGTGCATAAAATGAGCTACTAGCATGAAAGACTTGCACGTCTTTTCAACTGAGGGAAAAATACAGCTTTTGCCATTTTTTTTCAAGAGTTGGGAAATCCTGAAACAGTATCGTCTTTCCCAGGTTTTAAGAACATATTGAAAACATTGACCTTCTTGTTTGTGTTTGTCCCACCTGCTGTTCTTGGTCAGTATTCTCCAGACAGGAGCCTGAACCCGACGGCGAGCCGCATTAGGTGGAAGCCACTGATCATTTTCCTATACCCTGTCTTTATTATCATGGGAAATTCAACCACATTATCTGCCTTTGAAGAAAAAGTCTAACAATTTCTTCCAGGCAGAAACAAGGCATTTATGCTTTTAAACTCAGAGAGAAGTTTAGAAACTAGGAATTTTTTACCATTATTTTGTTATTATTACTGCTTGGTGTACCTGAGAAGATCTGAGTAATAACCATCCCTGAATACAACTCTCTACATGCTTTGTAAAATCAGGGCATTTTTGAGCACTGAAAGGTTGATGGAAAGTCACTCAGCACTACCAGAGCATCATTTCATTATTATAAGCTTGGTTGTATTACTTTCATAAAGGAAAAAAAATGCAAAATGGACAAAAAAGGGATGCACTATCGCAGAATAGTAAAAATTGTATTTCAAGGTATTAATCACACCGAATCCTGTGAGGTTTTGGCAGACAATAAATGTGTGATAGATTGATCTCTAAAATCACATGCATATTATGAGCATAATCCTCACTTTAATGCAGGGTCATAGAATTTTACAGCCTCATAAGCTTGCAAGGTTTCACCTGGAACATCAAAACAATTGCTAAAAGCATAATAAATTCTACAGCTAGCCATCTGCTTACCCTCCTGACCTTTCAAATCTTATAGAAACCCAAGCTCATAATTTTTCACTCTATAAATTTCAACCTTTTTTTTTGTTTAATACAGTATACTCAGAAGGTTGCTTCATCTTTTCTGTGTAATAAAGGGGATCCATTCCATTTGATAATATCATGTGACAATAGACATTTTTTCTTGAAAGGATTTTGAGTGCTGTCTCTGGAGCTAATGGGATTGTGGGGCATTGCCAGTTGTTTTATCTGGTTGGAAACGTTTATTTTGAGTCGTGCTCTTCTTGTATGGGTTCACCCATCAGTCCCTGTTGGTAATTACATCCAGCAAGTGCTCTGGAAGAAGGTTAAAAAGCACCAGTGTCAGTTTCCTGCCTTAATCTCTGGAACTGTGAATCACTTTGCTTTGTTTTTCAGAGAGTCATAAAGGTTCAGGTTTCCTATTTCTTGGCAGTGAAATATTATATCTTCCCCTGGTATTAATATTTCTATTCCAGATAGACAATTGGGAATATAAAACCCATTGGTACAGTTTTTTAAGACATTGTACTACACCAATACATTTATATTGGCAAAATCCCTTTCTCCAAAAGTGATCCCCATTTCTTTAGGATTTTTTTTAAAATTTTTTTCCCTATACCAACAGCAACTACAATATGCATGCACCTATAGATATGGAAGAGCCACTACTTAATATTCAGAAATACAAAGTGAAAAAAGTCTAGTTATTCACTCAAATTAGTTTTGACAGTTCTTTCAAAGACTCTACATTAATCCTCATCAATGAATCTCTACAAGAATTATAAATCCACATGCAAGTCTGAAAGTGTTGATTTTCAAACAACAACAACAAACTTTTTTAGATTAGATTTTTTTAGATTTAGATCTCCTGCCCCAAAATTCATTTATAGTCATGTTATTTTGTCCAGTTTCCTGACTTGGGGAAATCTGTGCAGTTTCTCCAATATGGCTGTCTCCCTTAATAACCCTTGAGCTTCCTGGCCACTTTTAAAAAGGCATAGCTTTCAGAGGTGTGAAAACGCTGCAAATATGATGAAAACAGCTGACTGTTGAAAAGGGATCCAAATTATTGCCTCAGCTGAAGGAAAGATCTTTTCCCATTCTCAGAGATAAGAGCCAGCAAATCAGCACACATGTGCCCTGAACGAGCCACAGCAATTTGTCCAGCCAAATGAACTGGGGATGCTGCAGGGAGATAGGCTACCTGCAAGACGGAGATTGTCAAGGAATAATGAAAGAACCAGAGGAAACTGGTTGTAACAGGCAGTAAGATGTTAGGGAATATAAGGTAAAAATCCTGGAATGAACAATTTTTAAAACCAGGCTCTGCTTACAAAACAATTTTTCTTTAAAATAATGATCAGACTACAGTACATTAGTTCATCTCTTTATGAGCTTTACTTCACAATACTTTTAAATTAAGGATGTGAGTCAGTGTTTAAAAGAAGCAGGAAAATACCTGCCTTTGCGCCATACTGTGACGTGCAGGATCTAGGAATTCGCTTCTGGGAACCATGTAGCCAGAGTATGTCAAGAGAAAGAGCTCTCAATTTGAATTCTTGACACATTCAGTGAATTAAGGCAGCCCATGGTTCTGCCTGACAGCAAAAAGACTCTTTGCTAGTAAATCTGCCAGTTGTACGGTGTTAACACTAAATGCAAACTCCTCCATGAGAAAGTGTGGGCACTTCCAGCTGGGGCTGGGGCTCTCCCAGCACAGGAGAGGACTGACACTGGCAGCTGTGGAGAAGGACAGCTGAAGAGAACCATCAGGAATACTTTGGAAGAGGAAGAAACAATGGGTTAAACATGCATTGTCTCCTGTCCATTACATCTGGGAAAGAGAGGATGAACCAGTGAAATGCCATTTCTCCTTTGTCCTTTGTCATCCTTGCAGTCACAAGGATGAGGCACCTGGCCTCAGTTTGTTTTGGTCTCTATGTAATGTGCTGCCAGTTCTTGCATTTTCATTTCTTTTCATTTTTTGCTGATTTGGTTGGGAACCTCACTCTCTTACCACAATAAATGTGGTTAGAGGCAATGTTATCCTACACGTTTCTTATGCCACCTGTCCAAGTCACCAGCACCAAGGTGATTTCAGAGTGGGTGATTCCCATGCACATGCAGTACTTGGAGGCACATTGCCCCATTATTCACCTGCTACCTTTCTGCAGGAGCTGTATTCATTAGCAGGAGCTGAAATTTGGCCATTTCTAGAATGCCGCTCTTCTAAAACTGGCATTATTTGTGTCAGCTCAAAGTTTATCTATTCCAAAGCTTATTTCCATCTTGGCTTGAACCTGAAACATAGCCCCAGAATCCTTTCTTGTGTTTCTTTTCTATGAACAATAAATAGCAAGTGCCAAAGTTACGTAAAACCCCCATTCTCACATCTTTGGGGTAAAATTGAGACCTGGATAAAAGCGTCTAACTTGTAACCTACTCTTCATCATGGACAGATGCTCCCAGAACATGCAGAGGATCAGGGGAGGTCTGGCTGGTTGAAAATCAGATCAGTGAGTAGCTCCTATTGCATACAGACAGATATTGTTCATTGCCATTTCATTTTTCCATAGTTTAGGTTTGCTTCTCTCCAGAACATCCATTGGAGAAGACAATTCTTGGCTTCCTACAACAGCCAACTTTTTTCTGGTGTAATTCTTATCGTGGAAGAGGACAAATAGAAGCACTTGAACCTCTTTTCTTTGTAAGTAAAATGCAAAAAATCTTCTCCTGGAACAGATCCTGCTTGGGGAGAAAGGGAGAAGCCCTCCAGAACAGCACAGGAACAAAGAAGGCACTTGGGAAGAAGAATCTTTCAGGGTAATCCAAACCAGCTCTCGCATTATGTCCTTTTTGGTGACACAGCCTTCAGTAAGGAAATGTAGTGGCTAGGAAAGGACAAGTAGTCCTGGAAATTAATAAACATCCTGAATATCAGCAGCAGTTACCACAGCACATGCAATATCACATGCAGCAAGCAGGTCACTGCGCTCTTTTGATCTGTTAATTGCTGACAACAATCTCAGCTGATAGTTCTGAAAGAGATAGGAAATTGTGTTCGTAAAGGAATACCATTAAAAATTTAGTAAGAGAGGGTTTCATACCAAGAGGAATGGAT